>JAPYZM010001359.1:0-19126 GCA_030522845.1 Psyttalia concolor
TTTCACGTGTTACGAACAATATTTTTCATCTCAATGTGTCGAAAAAGCACTTTTTAGTCACTCGACGCCAAGCGGAGAGTGACTAAAAAGTTACTTTTCCGACACAGCGTGATGAAAAATATTGTTCGTAACACGTGAGAAAAGTGATTTTTTTTCACTTGTTACGAAATATACTATTTCATCTCAATGTATTGAACGGACGCAGCGTGATGAAATAATATAGTTCGAAACAAGGGGAAAAAAATGGGTTTTGGCGAGTGGGAGCTTTATATCAGGAGCCCGAGGCGAGTGATATAATCCCACGAGTCAAAAA
Source organism: Psyttalia concolor (assembly GCA_030522845.1). Classification (NCBI taxonomy): domain Eukaryota; kingdom Metazoa; phylum Arthropoda; class Insecta; order Hymenoptera; family Braconidae; genus Psyttalia; species Psyttalia concolor. The sequence continues at coordinate 314 of JAPYZM010001359.1, forward strand.
CCACTTTTTTCACGAGCTACGAACATAATTTTTCATCTCAATGTGTCGAAATAGTACATTTCATGTTCGAGCCTTGAAAACAGATCATCGTCTCCCACGTGTAAAATTGCCTTCCGAGCCGAAGGCGAGGATGGCAAGCACGTGGGGTAGGGTGATATGTTTTCCATGGCGAGGCTTCGATATTATTTTTCGTGATGTGGGACCTGGAAAACGCCAATCGCATGGCGCGCAGCGCCACGAAAACGGCGGTTTTCAGGTGCCGCGCACGAAAATTATATTTTTTCTCAGTATTTTTACTCAGTGTGCCCCCGCCCCCAATTACTCATCGAAATTGTCTGTCTTTTAATAGACGTCATTATCCCATTTCAATATCATCAGACTCACAATCTTATTACACTTTTAATGTTAAAACTTCTCGACTTATGAGGATCCACATCAATTATTTTCGTCTTCCGCTAAGAAGTGATACGAATTTCTTAGGCGAGGAGAAATTGCACTTGCATATTTCATTTTTAATTCCGGAAATGACCCCGTCGGGGTATTGTATTTCGCTTTTTCCGGTGCGCGTGATTGGTACAAGGCGCTACCGGTCGCGGGGAGTACACGAAAATTGAGAGGGTGGGGTTGGGGGATCGGGTAGTCCATAGGGACTGTACGCCCGTCCCACTCTCTCTCTCTCTCTCCCTCTCGGCAAAAAGAAGAAACGATGCCAAAGTTTTGGGAGTTTTTCCCTTGGCTCTATCTGCAACGTTTTGCCATCCCTATATCTGCACGCGACGACACTCTCGCTTTGCCTTTCGACATATAACGACGTGAAACGACGTGACGCTGTCGTACGCCAGCAGACAGGACCCCAGAAAACATTTCCAGGGGTATTCTCATGTGTATTGAAAACTCCTCTTATTTTATTTCATTGGTTTTTTTTAACTCCCACAGTATCTGAAAAACGTCGATCCCCAGGGAAATATTTTCCAGATATTTGAGAAACACTGTTGTTACGGAAAAATGAGTAAAAGATAGCGTATGGAATTATTATATCTATTTCCTCTCTATTGTTTGGCTTTCCAATTCTGGCGAGTAATGGAAGACCACGTAAACAGCGTTAAAAAATAATCTTTCATGGCTAGTGAATTGATAACTATTCAAAAATGTCCCCGAGATCCGAGAATTCAATGAAATTACCGATCCTTCAACGTCGAAAACACGACAAATCCTCAACTCATTCGATTTTTCAATAGAGGCGTGAATATCTTGTAAAAAATTCGGCCTAACTTTCAACTTTTCAATTACAAGAAACTTTTAGAAATTATAAAAATGACTAAAACATTAGAAATTTAAACGATAGCTTATTTTTGTAAACACTCAATTTTTTTTTGCAAATTGCAGTAATTCGTTTTATTCTCTGATTTCGACAGAACATCGATTTTACGCGGAAAAGTAATGTTTCCAAAAATTTGATTTATGTTTATAAATTATAATCATGAAAAAAAATGTGTTAAAAACAAAATTCAATGGAATACATTAAAAATATCCCTAGATCACGCGTCATTTCAATTCAATTGACAAAACTCGTACTTTCAGTTGTTTAAATGTAAAGTGAGGGGTTATTCACTGGTGAAATAAGTCTGTCACTCGTGGTTAAAATCAGATGTAAAATCAGTTGAAATTACTTCACATCACTTGCAATCACCAAATCAGCAAAATTAGAGAGATATTTTCTAAATTTACATATGGGGAAGAAAAAAATACTAGAACTCTATTTTCATTCATTATCTGTAATTAAAACTGTATTTCTCTACGAAAATTGACAAATCAATTTCGGAAAGCGATTTAACTTCTAACGTATAATTTAAAAAATACTTGCTAGTCGAGACTTCAACTGAGAATCCTTGAAATCATTTGAAATCATCAAATCGGAGAAATAACCCTATGAAATCACTTGAAACCATTTGAAATCATTTGAAATTACTTTGATATGACTTTGGAATCACATGCAATGATGTGTAATCGAAAATCATTGTCACGCTATTTGGTAGTAAATAACTCCTCGATGTGAACAGTAAGAAAATCACTTAGATATCCCTAATATTGATTCAATCGATTATTCTTATTCGTGTCCCCCTCAATTGACCTGAGTTAACCCCGGTCCCACAACCCAACATTCATCTCAGAAGTCGCCGGGTTTCGGGGTCATGTTGAATCATTAATGACACAAAAAAAAAGCCCCACGGAACAGGGGAATTAAACGTGAAATGCAGTCGTGCCCGATCGATAAATGCAGTCAAGAAAAAAAGAACGTCCGCGAGACACTCCCGGGAGAGCCCTGAGCAAAGTCATTTTCGTTTCTCCCCGAGTTTTCCTCTTGCGAATAACCGGAAATTGTGCGGGGACTTTATTCAGTAGGAGGCGTCCTCCACCTCTTCCTCGATCGCATTTGAGGGAAGAAAAAAAAAGTGAATAAAAAACAACTTCTCTTTTGAGAGGCACCAAAACGGATTTTAATTTCTTGGTGAGGAACGCCGGGAGATGTGCACCGCCTACTCTCCACCTAATTATCCGGGCGCGAATGAGTCATTTTAAAATGATATAGCGCCCCTCACTTTCCGCCAGATGAAAATAATCAACAAGAAATTTATCACGACGATGGAAAAGTTTTGGAGATGTATTAATCTGTCCTGAGATTGTTTTCACGTTAAATTCCCACTTTCTTCTTTATTTTTTAATGAGTTCATTCTCCTAGCCGGAATTTCCAGATTGATTTCTCTCCCCTTTTTCAATTATTTCTGGAGTATACGAGAAAAGAATGAGGGGCATTCGTGTCTGGGACTATTTCTGTACATAAACGAGACAACGTTTGACCCTTTGGCGGCTCATATTTACTGCTAAAATATTCATACAATTACTCGGAACGCGCAATTTTCGTCTAGAGTAGTGACATCTTGAGGTGAAGCGTTGAGCGGACTTATCGACAAACTGACCTCTGAAAAACTAATTCCTCCAAAATATCCAATTGAGCGAATTTCAAATTGCACTCAATAAGATCTACAATTCCATTACCCAATTACCCCAGCCATTACCCCACCCTCTCCAATATCATTACTAAAATGGCAAAATTATGTTGAAAACCCGAGTCGTCGCAAATAATGCAAAATGCGTAATAAAAAAAACCGAAAACGTCCAATTTAAAAATTCACGATTTTACCTACCTCTTGGCTCGTGGAACATGAAAATAGCAGCGGACAAACGGGGCAGTAGTGGAGCAAAGGGGAGCATCTAATAATAAAGACTCAAAAGCCACGGTCGTCGTGAGTTCACCGTAAGCCGCTCGGAAAGTCGTTCTCCGCAAACTCCCAGAGGCTATTAAAAATAAACGACAAACACTATTCAATCCCAATAATTACTCACCGGAAAAAACAAAACCAAAACAATCCACCTCCAACTGAATTAATCATCACCATCATCACCGAAAACGATGGTCCCGAGAGCGCTTGCGGCGAGTGAAGAAAAATTTCTAAATAAAGAAACACATCAGAACCATTCCCAAACAGTGTTGGTGATCGTCAAGTGGTAGGGGATGTGCAGTATTCGAAATAAAGAAAAAACCCCAAGAATTCATCACAAGTGGGAAGAAAGGAACAAAGTATGGTAGAGCTTAACGAGTACAGTGGCGAGGAGTGCAGTTTATCGTCAGCCCGCTCGGGCACGTCAAGTCCCCGTTTTTCAATATTCAAGTGGTTCAAGCGTTCCCCAAAGCCCCAGGACAATTCCAATATCGGCAAGATCACGATTGAGCCAGAGAGTGTGTTCTCCAGTAGTGACAGTGTTGATACATTCTACAGTACAGCAACAGTTCGTAGTTTTGCATTTCAGGCTGGTCCATCGGCAGCTGAACTCCACCCACTGGATATAACACATCAGGATCCCAAGAAAGTGGGACCATTTGGCGATGGTGCTGTCAAAATTCTCGAGAGGGATGCTCAAAATTTGACACTCAATGTCACAAGAACATTGCCAGCCAATGTCCTCTCACGCAGACGTGACATTACCGCCAGATATTCATTGCAGACATGCACAGCGTCATTCGGCTCTTGTAGCAACATTAGTCATCAGAGGAATCTGTCAGGTGTAGCTAAGCGAACTGAGGATCGAGGGAGCATAAGGAGGGTTCATGTGAGGGGCAAGAGACGTGCACCAAATCCACCGAGTGTCAGACCAAGAAGTCTCTGTGAGATTCAGGAGATCGTGGTAGCTGGTACTGGCAAGAGGAAGCGACGACCGGCACCAAAGCCACCAGAGCATTTGGTGAAGAAACGAGATACGGGGATGGATGGTGAGAGAAAGAGTCAGGGTACACTGCAAGTTCAATTGGTTGGTAAGCCGGAAGATAAGAGGATCAACTCGTCTGAATCTGGTGGCAAGGGGAGAAAGCTTGAGGGCAGAGAGACTCAGAGCATCAGCACTGATACTCTGGTTCTTCGAGGTGGTGTTCTTTTACCCAAGAGGGAAGCTCAGGCGTCCACAGCTGGAGCTGTTGGAGGTCAGAGCACGGCCATGCCGCGACCTTGGTACAAGAGAAATGTCTTTGAGTACTCGAGTGTCGGCAAAGAGAGTCCTAATGTTGTCCCCTCGTCGACCGCTTTGAATTCCTCTAGGAAGGATGATGAGGGCTCGCTCAGACACTTCTTCAGTCGGTCTGACAGAGTTGCCAGGGACAGGAAGAAAGACGTAAAGAGACAGTCGGGACTGTCCATCCTCACCAATATCAGCGAACTTGATAAAGAAGCCGCAGCCATTGTTCAGGAAGAACAAGCCAAGTCACGAGCAGCCATGCTACTCGAGGCATCACGCCTCGGTGAGATCGAAAAGAGAATTGATGGTAATGAGGAGGTAGTTCAGGACATGGTAACATCAGCTATGGAGAATTCCCCGAGAAGGGGCACACGAGCCCTCATTTCCAAGTTCAATGCCATTGGGAATATCACTAAAGTCACGGTGAATACGAGTTTCTTCGCTAAGCGTGATGGGAGTAAGGGAGACCAGGGGGAAGATTGGAGGAGGCGTAGCAGAGTCCCGGAGGGACCCGGTGGGGAGAAGGATCTCAGTAAATACTTCCGGAGTCATCAGGTGGGTGATATTGATGAGAAGGGACAGAGGTGGAGTCCGAAATTCGGGGGTGATACGAGGAGGGCTATCGATGCCTCAAGAAATGCTTTTTTATCCGGAAGTGGTGGAGGTTCTACGTCACAGGGTGACGAGAGGGGTCTGGAGAAAAAAATTGGGTGCGATGATGACGCCAAAGTCGGGTAAATAGTATTTTATCTATTTCTTTTTAATTTGTTAGTGCTAACTAAATCATGCGCATAACAACTTTTTCCAGTAAAGTTGAGCAAAATAAAAAGTGTTTAGTGTGAGGATGAGAATTTCCCGTGTGAATAATCGCTTTGCTGTCGACAACTAACTATTTGCGTGCCGAGGGGAATTATTCACACGAGACGCTGCCTTTTCGGAATAAAAATATCTCTTACGCAGAGAAATTGATTTAATAATATTTTGTCACCGCTTTTGAAGATTACTATTACACTATTTTTATTATTTCATCTAATAATTCATCTTTGAGTTACCTTTGATTAATGAATACCTGAAATTGAATCCGAATACTTGTTTTGCTTGAAACGAACTGTTTTCGAAAGTCAATGCCGGCGGAAGTATTGAATAGCGCAAAAGTAATGCGAGAAATGGCATTCCTTGCTTCTAAAGCGAATTAATGTTTTTTGAAACAACAAAATTTGTTCAGCCTATCTGCCAGACAGTCTTCAAATTGGGGGCGCTAAATTATATTGATTACACTCAAACAAAAATTGATTTAGAGAATAGTATTTTCTGCCCGTCAAATAGTACTGGTAATAAATAATTATCAAGAGCACTATCTCCACTTGATTTTCCAGGAAATATTGCCCAACGATAGATGTCACCAATCGTCTGTCCGCCCTTCAGGATATCATTAAAAAGCATTCATCCCCAATCCCCACTCGATCTTTAACTAGCACCATTGGAACTTCCCAAGACGATGAAAATAGCAGTAGAAGTTTTTCAAATTCACCAAAACTTGTACGTAGTAGAGTTACTGAACATCGAGATACACGTACGGAAAAGTTTGACGAAGTAAAAACTAGCGCTGAAGTTATTCAACGTGAGTTTTCCCAGATATTCGAGGAGATCGACAGGCAATTGAGTACGAGTAAGTTGAGGCTTGAACAACAGCGATTGGTGGAGGGAAAAAATGTTAAAAAGAGCGATTCGTCTAACCAGGTGAGCAAGGTGTTGGATATTCTTGTTCAAGCTGAGAACTTGAGGAAGAGCGAAAAAGTGGAGAAGAGTGATAAAGGGAAAACAGGGATGGTCAGCTCTGAGAATAGAGTGACAGATTTGAAGGAGATGCTGAAGGAGATGAAGCACTCGTTGCCAAAGCGTCCGAAACCGAAGAGATCGGACGATTTGAGGACACCTCATGACTCCAAGGGGCTTCAGGGACCTTCGACTTCGCGATTTCTTGAGCCAGTCAAGGTCACGGCACCGCCAGTTCTGCGGATAGCGGCTCAAAAATCTCCGAATGTCGAAGTAGAGAGGCAGAAAGTGTCCTCGGGAGTTCAGACCAGCGGAAACATCCGGAGGATCGATATATCCGGCCGCAAGGATGTAGCTTCGCCCAAAGTTCAAGGATCCTCTGCGGTTGTTAGGAAGACTTTTCACCTCATGAGACCCCGAGAATTCGCTGCCATCGAGGCCATCATGACAATGAAAAATAGTCAGGAGGAGAATACATATGCCAATGTCATCGAACAATCCATCTACGCCAATGCCATGGTTCTACCCTCTCGAAGCCACCAGATCATTACCACTCCTGCGGTGTTGGGAGCGAGAAAGAGAGAAACATCACCAACACCTGATGCACATCCTGCTCTTCAACTGTTCGATACCATCGGTAGGTTCACTGTCCTCAAGTGTTTTCTCTAGTTTAGTCCACTATCTTTTGGCCTCTTCATCTTCGAATGATTCAGGATGCCAGGCTATTTATACGAGTTTATGAATCAGTCGAGAAACTCGTGTCTCTGGGTTTCTTTAACTGTTTTCACTTGCCCTTGGTTGTTTTGATTGTTTTAGAGCTTTGCTCTTTCTCGGATGGCGTGCTTGTTGAGTTACATCTTTTATTGAGATTTTTATTTACGAAAATTTTCATCATAGTTTTCTCAATAAATATTCCAGGATTTTATTGTGTGAATTTGGGATTTGTTCATTTGGTCGTGAGGCTTTAGCTAGAGATCTGCGAAATTCGTAAAAATGTAGTCAGTATTAAAGAGAATTTATTAATTGTGGCAAGAATTATATTTTTTAAGATTATGATTTTTTTAATTTTACTATTGAAAAAAAGACTACATTCGTCGGAGAATTATTTTGTCAGTTTTTATCAATTTTTAATAGTTTTATTGAAAAAATTCTGCGAAATTATAATGAACAATATACACAACAAAAATTAAATTTCGGGAAACTAAAACTAATTGTCTTGATTCTTTCGGTGAAATATGTTCACTTGAAAGAAATTTACCCATAAAGTTGCAAAAAATCTTATTTAATGAGAAATGAAAAGAAAGAATACCAATAGATGTAGGAAATCTATAGACCCAGAGTCAACTCTTGATTTCATTTGTCGGAAAAATCCTGTGATCAGAAATCCATTTTGAATTCATATTATCTCCGAATGCAATTGCTAACCTTAACTGACCCCACCCAAGGAGTTCCGATCGGTTCCAATCCTAAAGACGCTATACGATCGTAAGCCTTCGTATCGTGCGATAGAGCCGGCAAAATTCTTTCGAGTCAGTAGAGGGGACGCCGGCTATCGTATCAAGATTGCAGTAAACATGATTTACACCCGCTGATAAATGTTTTTCGCCGACAAGTGTGCTTGAATCAGTAATTTTCGTAATAATAAGGACAAAAAAAAACTGGGAAATCGCAGGAACTGACGTCAAGAGTGACCCAATGGCCCCAAATATGAATACAATGGCAGTTAATCGACTGTTGAAGAAGCTGGAAGCCGCCATAGCATCGGGAAATCATCAACAGGCAGCGGGATTGGCCAAGGAATTGGCCAAGTTGAAGATTCAGTGCTCGGTCGTTAGACAAAAGGCGAAAGTCGTTGATATCCTCAATGTCGACATGTTCATTGAAGATAGACTGGCGCATCAAGGACCAATTCCTTTGCAAGTACGTGGAAAAAACTATTTTTACCAAACTTTTTTTTATCTCTCACTCGTCCCCATTGCTCACAAATTCGTTGACGATCAATTTCGGCCTTCATTTATCAATTCTGCAACGGATTTTCAGTGCCACATATGTTTCTCATCACGTAGTACTTGCAGTTGTGACGGGACATCTGAAAAAGCAAATTAAACATGAAAATGTTTCGTTCCGGCTGGTTAAATCAATGTCAGTAATGAATATTCTATCGAAGAAAAAAATAAAATTGTAGTTTTTTCTGCAACTTATACTACTCGACAATTTCCCGTACAATCTCCACGTCTCAAATTTCCGAAGATTTTTGCTCGATTAACTTGATGGAAGGAAGTCAACGATAATTAACAGAAGATTTAATTATTAATATTAATTATTAATATTATTATTAATTATTAATTATTAATCTAGCTGAATCACCAACCATATTCGCCCCAATTTTTTATTGAAAATTATTTGTGCTTCTTCACGAAAACAGTTTAGATTTGTCTTTCATACGTGAAACGTTGAAAAAAAAATGGGAATTAATTATCTTATTCTCAATATAAAAGCGTTTCGTCAATAGAATTCCATAAATTTTCATGTTCAAAAAAAAATTAATTGATTGTAATTTTAAAAATCTACATTTGGCACTTTTTCTCACAGCTGCCGATTACGATGACAGTTGGGGAATTGAAGCACAAGATTTCCCAGGAGTTCCAAATTCCGCCGAACGTGCAGAGATGGATAATCGCGAAGAAATTAGCAGACAACGATGATTCAACACTCCAGGAGCTCAACGCTGTCGAGGGACTGCCTGTTTTCCTGTACCTCGCTGCACCAGGTAAGTTTGAAGGTTTTATAATTCGTTTTGGAATGTTAGCGAAGTAATGAGCATGACACACGAGTGAACAATAATTAATTTTTAGTATTACAGATCGATAATGGGGCTGCGACTGTTGGGGTTGCTCCGAAGGATGACAAAGTCGAAGAAATGGATGAAAGTGATGTGGCTCCTACAGAGGGATCATCCGATGACGAATCATCTGATGAAGTGGCTCTAGACCACTTGTTTCCTGAGGTTGCAACGACCAATGACGTTACAACCCCAGGAATTCCAGAACTTGAAATACAAGTAAAATTAATTTTTAAAGATGATTGATCATTACCATTTTCAAATAAACATTCCACTGAAGGCTATGAAAATTTGATGCTTTTACTCATTTTTAATTTCTATTAAATAGTTGGAAAATGATAAATGATTCGAAAAGTAAATGTCATAATTTATTTACAGTCTTTTAAACGAAAGAAAGTTAAATTATATCGTCGAATGTTGTCTATTTGGAATAATTTCACTGGAATTTTGTGTGATTCGCGAAAAATTCCATTTATTAATAATTTCTCAAATGAAAATTCGAATATTCAGAGCCTTCAGTCAAAGTTTACAACGTTATAATAACAATTTGTAAGGTAATTAAATTATTTCTTCTGCCGCCTCCAATTAATCCTCTCAGGAGGAACCAGAACTGATGGAGGATAATAAGAAACCAGAGCACAACGCAGCAATTGTTGAAGAAATTACATCGGAAAACAAAAATCCAGAAACCACTGACACTGAGCAAGAAACAGATAACACTGATGAAGAAGGTGCTGTTGGCATAATTGAAGATTCCAAAATGGAATACAACGAGTTAATAATGCTGGAAAATTGTGGACTCGTGCCAAACGTTATCTCTATCGAGTGCCCAATTTGTTTGGTGATTTATGCGCCTCTGGAGGGTGTAGTTCTTCGGGATTGCCTGCACACATTTTGCAGGTGATTAAAATTGCGTGAACTTCATTAAAAATGAAATACTACAATCTTCCCCAATCTCCATACATCGTTGTTTTTTTTTTAATGGAAAAAGTAATAACATTTCTAATGAATTTATGTACAACTATCACCCAAAAAGTTCGATTGTTTTCGTAAATACTTTCTGCTATGACCCATTCAGTCGTTCTGTAGAGCTTGCGTGGTAAACACATACTTTCATCAATTTTGCAGATTATTTAGATTGCATATAGTATATTGTTTAAATAATCCTAAAATTTACGGCCTTAACATTTGTTCTGAGCCCCGAATGTACCCCCAACCGAACGTTATCTAGATTTTTGTTGCTTTCAATTTTTTATCTAGAACGGCGTTTATTTCGAAACTTTTTCTTATGTAAACAGTAGATCCCCAAAAATTATCAATATATATTCGAAAAAAACTAGGGAAAATTAGAAACATTTTCGAAAATTGTTTTTGAGAAATATTCAGAACTTAAGGAGTAGAGGGTCAAATTAAAAAAATAGTAATTATGATGGCAAATAGCGCAGAATCTACGTTAACATTGGGTTAGGAAGGCTGAAATGCGAAATCTTCCAATCCTCCGCGGATAGAGTATTAGTTTAAAAGGGGCTATTTGAAAATTATTTAAAAAATTTCCTGCATTTTTTAAACTTTCTTTATGCCCGAATAAAGAGCACTCGCGACAAAAAACTTGATGGAAAATTACGATGCCGCTCATCTGTCACTTCACTCGGTCCGCATTCCCAATTGTTCCTCCCAGCTGCTTAAAATTTTTTTATTTTACTCTCTACTCACTTATTTCTCGAAACCCCTCTTTGAAAAAGTCCCTGATTGTCTCTCGTTTATTGCAACTATGCATTTATAATTCTTGGGAATCGATTTATTAAAAACTGTTGTATTGTTTGCAAATACACTTTGTAGATGAAAAATTAAAAACTAAAACAATATAGATAACATTTGGGGGGGCTTACCCAGGCCTGAATTGGAAAAAATAATATTTTTTTGAATTCATAGATATAAATGTTTACTTAAAAAATTTAATTTTTTGCGTGAATCATCATGATTGGTTCGTTGTACAGAGCTTGCCTAGAACACACGATAAAATACTGCAACGAACCAGAGGTCAAATGTCCCTATCGCGATGAGGAATACTCGTGTGAGGTAACACTTCAAGAGCGTGAGATAAAGGCTGTAGGTATTTTCCAATAATTAATTACAGGTTCCAATTGCCTTGATTCCTCCCAACACTTTCCTCATTTGAATATGATCGTTACAGCTGGTTGAACCAGATGTTTATGAACAACATCTTGCCAAATCAATATCACAAGCTGAGAACAACGCACAACATGCATTCCACTGCAAGACACCTGACTGCCCTGGCTGGTGTATTTATGACGCCGACGTCAACAATTTCTTGTGCCCCGTTTGCGATATGACAAATTGTCTCACATGCAGAGTGAGTGTATTCATTTTTTTTAGTACCACAATAGTACTAATTCATTCATTTATCAACACCAGATGAATGTGACACAGCAGAAAAATATAAATTGCCAATCTTTAGAATTAGAAGACATTGCAAAAGAATTATTCAAAAACGTTTTCATAAAACCAAAAATACAATTAAAATAGTGAATAATTTCTTAGACCATTTTTTACAATTATTTTTGCTCGTAGTTTTTTTACATCCAAAAGATTTTTCGTTCAACCAATGGCCATAAGTCTTAATTCATAAGTGACTACAGTCCAACGAGGATTATCGGTATTTGTAACGATTGCTAATTTTTTAATCTTTAAAATCGGTTTCAGTATGACTAAATATTGGAAAAATTCGTTACTCATGATTTTTATGATTTCATTTAGATTTTTTTTCGTGCAATTTAGGTCAGTTTACTTTACTAAATTTAATGACTGCATCAGCAAATTGTAGAAGTACCAGAATACTTCTAAAAAAACATTCAATGATCCCCGATTAATTTGCTTAAATTACTAATCATTTGACAAATGTTACATCCACCTCACGTTATCCAATTCCTTCCCAAACCTAACATTCATCAGGATGAAGGTGCCAAAGCAATTAATACCCTCAACATGGGATTTTAATCTTGTTCTCTAGGTAATTCACGATGGAAAGAACTGTAGGGAGTACCAAGACATCTCAAACTCTCACTGATTAATTCCATCTGAAATTTAACCAACATTTGCCAAGAAAGTTCCGAAAAAGCAAACATTGTTCCCCAAAAATGTGATGTCAATTGTGTTCTCCAGGTGATTCACAATGGAAAAAACTGTTGGGAGTACCAGGAGGACATCAGACTCTCCACAGACACTGATCAAGAGTCCAAACGAACAGCAGCAATGCTGTCAGATATGCTGAACAGTGGAGAGGCAATGGTTTGTCCACAGTGTGCAGTTGTCGTAATGAAAAAGTGGGGATGTGACTGGCTGCGTTGTTCAATATGTAAAACAGAAATTTGTTGGGTTACAAAGGGACCAAGATGGGGGCCTGGTGGTAAGGGAGATACCTCTGGAGGTTGTAGATGTAATGAAAACGGAGTAAAGTGTCATCCGCGCTGCAACTATTGTCATTAATATTAAGTATTCGCCTAATTATTTCAGAGTTATAATGTTTCACTTTAAAATTTTAATATTTACACGTAAGCTATGCAAGAGTGTTTATACTGTTATCCCCATAAATTTGTAATGTTTTCTAAGGCAGAGTGTACGTGAAAATGCGATAATTTCATTCATTTCACCAACAAAATGTAATAAATCTGTCACATTGATTTATTAAATTGCTCTTATTCCTAGGGCATGATAAATTAAACTCAAGACTCCTCTGGGGATGGCTCCTTTGTCTCCCCTTTACCAATCTGTCCCAGACGTGTGACAAGTGTCTCTTGATGATGTGTCAGTTGTCGGCAGAGATTAGCACCAGCTGCTGACTGCAATGTTTGCACCAATCCAGCTCTCGTTGTCGTTATATCCATTTTACCGTATTTTAGGAAATCGTTGGCGTTAAGTAATCTGCCGTCTAGGATCCCAGCTGGAGTGAAAAATTCAAATTCATTACATTTCTCATAAGTCAAATGGATTCTTTGTTTTTATTCGTTTCAACGATTTTTTTTCCATTTTTCATGATCAGTTCAAGCCTTTAATCACGATTATTTAAAAAATGGGAATTACTCATGAAAAAGGTACAAACCTTCAGAAATTTGAACAATTATTTATTGAATCTTAATCAAAAAGAAGAGTTTCTGGTGTATATAATATGTCAGAACACAGAATTTATCCCCTAAAACCCAAAAAATAGAAAGAAATGCATAAAAATCGGTTCTTGTTCTCACCCATAAGCACATACTGCGGAGTCGTCTTAAGAGCTTTGGTCATTTTTTCGACATTGCATTCAGGACTGAAGATGATTATCCCAGGAGAGCAGAACAGTGGGAGAACAGCCTCGTAGGGACTGCCCGTGAGAGCTAATTTAGCAATGTTCAATCCCCACCACTTCAGGAACATATTATCTCTTCTCAAAAGAATGTGCAGGTCCATTTCATCCTCCCCCGTCACCGAATTTTTGTGAAGAAATGCAATCATTCGAGAGTTTTTGTACCAATTTAAGCACTCCCGTGCCAGAATGACCTGATAGGGATGAGGTGTCTCAAGTTCTCGCTTCTTCCTGGAATTTGTGACATTTCTACACAATTCCCAGAGAGGCTTTGGCTCATGTGCTGGCGGCCAGAACGGCTGAAGGAACTCATTGTAAACACCTCTGAGGTAAAAAGGCTTTCTGGGCTTTTGAATATTGATTTTACTCTTGTGTCGCCGTTGCTCCAATATCAGAGGCCGCTGGGCATAACGAAAGACTGCAAATAACAACAAAAAAAACAATTAAACAAAATCGATAAACTCCTGAAACAATTATTTCAAAAATTGATAAATTGCCTTTTTCATCCTCTGCACCCGTCTCTCATATTTCTCCTGAAATATTCCAATATTTTCAAATAAAAAAAACCCTTCAACTAAATGAAATAACTTCGAGACTCAACAATTGCATTGTGCAAAAAAATCATTTATTGTTTGCAAAATAGATTACATGATTCGGTTCAAGTACTGATATAAAAAAAAAATAGAATAATATATACAGACAGAAAAAAAATAATGGTCTCCCATTGTCACCTCATCCTATTTCATTTTTCATAAGGCACTTTGGAACATTCAACAACTGATATCCTCAATATTAATCGTGCAAGTTTTTGTATCTACCTCCTACATAAGTACATGATTAATCAAAAGAAAAAAAAATGGAATCATCTCGATTGTCCCCCCCTCAACTGGAATAACATTATGCAATGTAATTGATGGTGCCACTGCAATAATTGCTAGTCTCATGTCTCCCCTCGATATTATCCCCAAAATTAAGGGACTTTCTGTTCTTCCCCAGCCTCAACATAGATCTGATGCCGCCCTTCTTCCTGGACCTCTTGTACCTCTCATCGAGAGCCGAATTCAGGGATGCCTGCTTGACATCTCCCCGACTATTGGAGAAGCCCTCGCCCTCCTCCTTGAACTGTCCATTGGCCACATCTCCATGTCCCTCGTCCACAAGCCAGTGTTTCCTCGGTGAAATATATTTGCTATTGCACCCAGGAATAGTGTAAATGTACTCTGATTTGGCCTCTGAATTCTTCTCGAACTTCTTCCTAGCAGCCTCAAATGAGCTCTCACCCTTTTCATCCTTCCTCTCACCACCCTCCTCCTGGCTCTTCTCCCTTCCCTCCCTGATCTTCTTATTCCTCTTGTACGTGTCGGTGTTCTTGGCGTCAAGAGCCGCATGCCTCTTCTCCGACATACTCTGCCTCCCCAAAGCATCCCTCGAGAATTTCGCCGAATTGAATTCCTCGAGTGACAACTGACTGTCATAATGGCTGTCCCTCTCTTCAGAGCTCTTCTTCTCCTCGGCATTCTCACTCGACTCCTCCAACAGCAAATCCTGCTCCCCAATCACTGTCTTCTTGCCCTCCACCCATGTCTTATTAGTCGCCAAACAATAGCTCTCATTTCTCAAACTATTCTTATTATACTGTTCCGTTAGTCTATCGATCACTGGATTCCACGAGGACGAGGATGACGGCATGAGTCCCTCATCAATACCATCCTGATTCTTATCAGTTTTGTCATCAGACACATAAATACTGTTAGCAGTCTCAATTTTTCCAATACCATCGCAATTATCGTACGAAGTTACTCTTCTTGCTATTGTCAATGTTATGACACCAGTTACTGAGCTGTTTGTATTGAGCATGGCACTTCTCAGTGTCTCCATAGCCTTTGAATTCGATAAACCCAATAGGGATTTACCATTGACATTGAGCAATTGATCGTTGGTACGTAAACGACCGTCACGCGATGCTGCCCCGCCATTAAGTACTGATTTTATAAAAATACCAAGGTCCATACTGGAATGATCGTCAGTACTGCTGGTCTTACCCTTGACACTGACACCAAGACCAGCCTTTTCAGAATCGTGAACTGGTATGTCAAGAGTCAAAATTATTCGATTCTTCCTGGGTGAAAGAACCACATCGTCCATGGGGATTTGTTTCAATGGAGTAGTTGGTGGTGATTCCTCCCTGGGAACTTTCTTCGGTGATGAGAAACGTATTTCAGCTGTTGGTTTGTCGGGTGTGACTTCAGAGCCAGAGATATCAGCTGCACTGGGCACGTCCTCCTGTCGTGATACTGTTATTCTGACCTTTCCACCAGGTGGAATGCTCCTCAACAACGCAACCACATCGTCCTGACTCTTGCCAGTCATCTCGACACTGTTCACCTCGAGCAGACGATCCCCAGGTCGAAGTCTGCCATCCTCGACGGCAGGCCCCCTTGGAAGAATATTTTTGATGTAGATGGGACAATGACCACCTGCGGGATTGTCCCTAGTGGTGACGCTGAAGCCCAGGGGTTCAGTTCCCTTAGTCAGCTCGATCTCCAGAATCCGTCCAATTTTTCTGGTGTTTGCATTCTGCAGGAGATTGTAAGTACTGCACTGGAGCTTCCTAACGCTCTCCTCTTGCTCTTTGTCAGGAAGACTCTTGGAGCTCACCTGCTTCTCCAGTCTCCTTCTGCTCTTGATGATGGATATCTTGAGACAGGGCTCAGCCATGCACGTTCGAAAGATCTCCTGGACCTGAGTGAAGGGAATACGCAGTAGATTGTGCCCATTGATCCTGATGATTTTATCGTGCAAAGCAATCTGTCCGTCCTTGGCTATTCTCCCATTGGGCTCGATTCCCTCCACCCTCAGTCCCTGATCGTCCCCAGAGAGATCGTAACAAGGCACCACGTGAAGCCCCAGTGGTCCGGCCTCATTTTTAATGACAACCTCACGAATCTCCTCCTTGAGGACTCCTTCAGCTTTACTGGACAACTCGAAGGCTGCTTTGGCATCCTGGCCTAGTGGCTCTCGTCTCCTGGACTCCCTCGGCAATGACAGCGCCGAGTAAGTTGTCAGGCTGGGCTCTCTCGTTGACAATGCATGCATCGACAGCCTCTTCGTGCTCTCTCTCTTGATACCAGACACTCTACTGTGGATGTCCACATGATGCTGGAAGAACTCTGGACTGTTGGTACCCACTGAACTAGCACCATCGCCCACGTGGGCCACCTCAGCACCACTGAAATGGGCGACTATTTGCTCACGATCGTCAGCAACGTCGCACAGACGATCGTCAGGATCCAACAAGCCACCACCAGTCAATGATGATAGGGACGTTATCGTTGGGCCGGGATCACTTTTGCCTGTGGCCTTGCGATACCTGAGGATCGCCTCGTGCATTAAATCACGCACCAAAAGAGTGCCATCGCCACAAGGCACCACCACTCTCACTGAATCGAAGCACACCGTCACCTTCATCTCACTAATATCATATTACGATTGTTCGGGGCTGTCCTCGAGCGATCTTTGTCTCATTTAGAGGGTTTACACGACTCCGCGTCACGATTACCATGTATGTTAACTTGGTATGTTAGTCACGTTTAAATGATACATTTGGTACACTTATTATCTCGTTGCAACACGTATTCGTCACTCACTGCGCAGCACATCGAATTTTTTTTCGGATTTTCGGGGGATTTTTTGTGGACCTCTGTGGGTGTACATTGGGTGGGTATGGGTGGAAACGCGGGGGGGACTCGGTGGGATGTGAATACGCCCAGTTTGATGATGATTGCAGGGGTTTTTTAGGTTTTAGCGGAGAAAATCAAGTGTACGAGGTAGACGCACACGCCATTACTATCGGTTCTGTTCCGGTCGTGTTCCAGGGGAAGGCGCGTATATGGGGAGATGGAGAGTTGAGAGGTTAAGGGGGATTTCGGCGAGATTTCCAGGGTGATTGGGGCTGAGTTATTTGGAGACTTACCTTTTGAAGTGATGAGAGACATTCTTCGTTGCTTGCAACTCTTTCGCAGACTCTTCAAGGGTTTTTCATGGATTTTTAGAGAGAACTCGCTCGCTGCATCCTTGTTTACCGACACTGAGGCACGATTGGTTCGATTCCGTACTGTTTCTGGGAGTACAATGTTCGGGTGGGTTTCGAAGGAGACGTGGGAGTTTTGGTGGGAAAGGCTCATTGTTTCAATTCAGATTCGGATTTCCTTGGGTAATTGGGTGGGGTGAGGCCACGCAGGAGACCGTTTCAAGTGGAATTCTTCTAGGAAAATTGCAATGGAATGAGTGAGATGGGAATGTTAATTTGTATTGACACAGGAACAGCTGTTAATTGTTTATTTAATATCACGTGTGAATTACTAGAAAATTTGGAATTACATTTTTCGACACTTTTTAGTCTATTGAAATATTTTATAAAATTCTACCAACTGACATTTTCGACATTTTTTTTGTTAAATATTTAACGAAAAGAAGTCAGTCAAAGGATTTTAAATGATAAAATCTCAGTCAAGAAAATTGCATAGAAAATATGTAAATAGTTAAATAAGTTTTGTAGAAAAATAAAATAACATTAAATTTTTCTATAGAATTGAACATTTAAAAATTTTCAAGTGTAGAGATATTTTCCATTTTACATGCTTAATTCAATGAATGTCGTTTATTTATTCATTTGTAAAAAAAATTTATTCAATGAAAAAGTTACTCAAAAAATATAAATTCTTTGGTGAGCATTAAGACCCCTTGGCCATTCACTTGTTGCCCTTGAGATACTGATAGACGAAGCTGAAATCCTTGTCGTGGAATCCCTGAAGCATGAGTGTTCTGTACATCTGATGAGCGAGAGAGCCGAGAGGTATGACTGTATTGCTTCGAGTCGCCGCACCTTGGGCAAGGCCGAGATCTTTGGTGATCAACGAGGTCATAAAGCCTCCCTAAAAGGACGTTAATTGATACAAAGAATTATCAGCAATTTTTTTTACCAATTGACAATGTTTTTTTTTATATTTTTTCTGTTTTTTCTTATAGAATACCTTGTAATCATTTGAACTTGGAACGGTGTCAATTATCCCAGGCACTGGTGGATAAATTTCTGATGACCAACAGCGGCCGGTGCTTGTGTTGATGATGCTGGTCATCACTTTAGGATCCAATCCTAAGCTAGAGAATTCAATGAACGACATCATTATTCGGAGAGGACTTATGCAATGGCTAATTCATATTCACAAATTCCTACTTTTCATGAATGCATAAACAAAATTTA
>JAPYZM010001360.1:0-19123 GCA_030522845.1 Psyttalia concolor
CGGAAGTATTTTTTGTAGGCCCAGATCCTCCGGAGGGCGGAAATGAAATTACCCAATTTGGAGGAGACTTCAGTTTTTTCAAGATATCTCGAAAACTAGCCGAGCTATCGCCACAATCTCAACGGCGTTGGATCCCTGAGGAAATTTCCTAAAGGACTAGTGCATCTGGGGCCTCAGGAACCGATTGAAAATATTTTTTCTAGGCCCATGTGCCCTGGACAGCAGAAATTAAATTCGCCAATTCGGAGGTGCCTTCAGTTTTTTGAAGATTTCTCGAAAACTAGGAGGACTATCGCTTCAATTTCAACGGCGTTGGATTCCTGAGGAAATTTCCTAAAAGTGTGGTGAGTTGGAGCTTTGCCCGGCTTGAAAATATACGTTCAATAACAAGTAAACTTGAACTCTGGGAGGGAGTCAACGTTGAGCCAATCACTTTGTACTCTGTCACCCAGAGTACCTGGCCAAGTCCCCTGTACTCTAGTACTCCTAGAGTTGTCGGATCAACTCAGGTGGGCTCCCTGTTTACCGACCGAGCCGCCGCTCGCTTCTAGGTTCTGGAGTTCGCCGCTAAAGGAGAGGGCGTCTAATCGGCAGTCGGTAAACACGGCGACCGACTCCGACTGCATTGTCCGTCCTGCCTTACTCACAGCTCGGTTACAGGAACAATCGTCGTAGAGCTTGAATCACTCGGTGAAGCAATTATTTCATTGGAAGGTAGAAATCCCTCCGAACCTCTGTAACCTCGAGTTACAGAGCCAGAGAATTAATCAATAAAACCGTCTTATTTTTTATATAAAAAATTAGGTAAATTGAGTGCCTAGGAATTTCGTCTTTATCGGTCAATGTCACCACTCGCCAGTTCTTCAATTAATTATTGCCAGGACGACTTTGGAGTTGCTTAGATGCCCAACTTCAGGTGTATTTTATCGAAGTTCGCGAGAACCTCGTCCGGCTCTAATCAATTTTGTTTTTGCTAAACGACTTTTGAGGAGATTGTTCTTTTTTTTCTGATTATCGTTAGAAATATTGAATTCTTGCCAAATTCAGTGATCAAGGTGTCGTGAATAGAGGCCCATTCTGTCATTGATATTGACACATTGAGGATGGCTGACATGTCCGATGATCAGTCAACAATTGCTCAGAAAACGTGGGAACTGTCAAATAATGTGGAGACTATTTCACAAGCCGACGGGGTTTATAAATATGACAGAAAAGAGCAGCAGGATATTCTCGCGGCGAAACCCTGGGAGAAAGAGTAAGAAAAATCGATTAATGATTAATTTTCGATTGGCATTTGTGAAGAGAATGTCTGCTGGGGTTGTTGAAAAATTATTTGGAGGATCTGAGAGCAAGGGAACTTGTTATTTTCATTGCACCTAAAAATTATAAATAAAGCAAATGAATTCATGTGTCTCAACTTTCTCTGTTGAACCATTTGACACGAAAATTGCTGCGAATCAATTTTTTCAAGTTTTTTTACACTAGATTTTCCTCCTCATTTCATTGTAAAAATCTAATTGAAAGATTGATGATTTAAGGGCCGGGTGTAATAATTGATCACCTCACTCCGTTCCTCATTACACGTGAAATACTGATTAAATCGTGAGCAGACATAATTTCCGACTTGCAGAAATCAGTCACGGAGGTCGGAAATTACGTTTGCTTACGATTTAATAATGATTATTCTTGTAATTATTCACGGGGATGTCGAGGTTACGAATTATTACCCCGGGCCTTAAGGGCCGGGTGTAATATTTGATCGCCTCACTCCGTCACTCATTACACGTGAAATACTGATTAAATCGTGAGCAGACATAATTTCCGGCTTGCAGAAATCATTCACAGAGGTCGGAAATTATGTTTGCTCCTGATTTAATAATGATTTTGCTTGTAATCAGTCACGGGGATGTCGAGGTTACCGACTTTTACACCCGGGCCTTAATGGGGAGAATTTTCGTTGGAAGTAAAGGATTGAAAGGATTGCGTAAATTGGGTTCTATCCAAGAGGATGAAGTTCAGTTGTCTCATCTGTAGACTATCTTCAGAAAATTGTAGGCTCCTTGAGTGAATTTTCCAAGATTTTCTTCATTAATTTTTGGAAGACAAAACCTCATTAGTGGAAAAATCCATTTTCCATATTTTTTCAAAACCCGTATTATCTCAGTAATGAATAAAGTTAGGAGAAATTATCAAGTGACCTTTTTTATAGGATAATTGATCAGCTACAAAAATGATCTTGTGACATTATCCCCTAAAACCGCTCCTTACGGTGATAATCTGCGTTTACACTTACCTCATTTTACAACTTCGCTCCAGAATTGGAGTTTTGGCGTACATGTCTTGACCATTCTCTGGTTCTCTGGCTTCAGTCCTCACTTCTTCAAGGACATCAAAATCTCCGCCCTGGCCCTCCTGAAGATGGTGATGCACGCGCGATCGGGGGGCAGCCTGGAGGTGATGGGACTCCTGCTGGGAAAGG
Organism: Psyttalia concolor; assembly: GCA_030522845.1. Classification (NCBI taxonomy): domain Eukaryota; kingdom Metazoa; phylum Arthropoda; class Insecta; order Hymenoptera; family Braconidae; genus Psyttalia; species Psyttalia concolor. Next base: position 2,480 of record JAPYZM010001360.1, read on the forward strand.
TCACTGCCAATACAATGTTCGTGATGGACTCGTTTGCTCTGCCTGTTGAGGGCACTGAGACACGTGTCAATGCCCAGGCCCAGGCGTACGAGTACATGACGGGCTACATCGAGGCCGCGAAGCAGGTGGGCAGACAGGAGAACGCCATTGGCTGGTACCACAGCCATCCTGGGTACGGCTGCTGGCTCTCGGGCATTGACGTCTCCACTCAAATGCTCAATCAGAACTTCCAGGAGCCCTTCGTCGCCATTGTCATCGATCCTGTCAGAACAATATCTGCTGGGAAAGTCTGCCTGGGAGCCTTCAGGACTTATCCAAAGGTACAAATTAGAAATGGGCTTTATAATCCCCTTGGATCACTCTTAAAAATAATCACGTCCAAACACTTCATTCGGAAATGTTTATTTAATGGATTTTCTCATAGTCCGCGAGGAAATGGCCAGCCAGGGTCCGCTGGACCTCACCAAAATCCCAGTCGATCTCACTTTCATTGAATAAACGAGTGGCATCAATACTTTTTTTATTATTATTATTCAACTTTCAGAGAATGGGTTTATCAATAAAATTAATATTTTACGTTTTATTCGGAGGAATGACGAAAAATTTATTTAATAATTTAATTATGCGGGAATTCAGGTAATAGGTTATTCCGACTCACAACTTCTCATTGAAAAATTGAATGAAAGTTGTTGCAATTTAGTTGGGATGTGATGGGGAATAAAAGTTCTGGTGGCGGAACGCTGGTTGGGTTAAATGAATTGATCATGTCAAGACATAATTAATTGAAAGTCAGTATGCCTGGGTAGATGTACGGATCCTTCGCCAGTTCTTCCCTACCGAAGGTAGTTAAATTCAAAAATTTAAATAAATTAAATAAATTCAATTGAACGTGTGGAAAGGTATAACAAACCTCTCCAGCACTTGGCGTTACCCAGGGTTCACCACGGGGACGCGGCTGGAACGAACCCAAAAGGTGCACCAGGGTGTTCACAGGTGTTCATCTCCCACCCACCTAACTGTTCACCTAATTGAGTCCGCGTTGATTTTATCGCGGATTATAATTAGTTTAGGCACTAAGTGATGAATCCATTCGGTTTCCTAGCAGGTTGCGCTGAGTAAATATACGTCCTAACTCCCGGAATTCACTTTATAAAGAATATTTTCAATATTTTTCCTAATTTCTGCGATTTCAACGAAAACGCAGTAATTCTCTAGGAAGTTTTCTCATCAACAATGGTTGGCTCATTGACTAATAATCCCTTGGACAATTCCTCTCTTCAACAACTCAATTCGAGCAGGAAGAGAAACTGATGACAATCCATATTTAAATTAACCAAAAAATCCATACAATCACAGAAGATGTCCGGATGTGTTGTTAATCAAATAAATTGTCAAATTACCGAATTATTTATTAAATAAATTGCCCGGCTTGGCTTCCCGTCACCGGCAGTCAAAATTTGTAAAAAATTTCTAGCACTCTGATCTCACGATTCACTGCCGAGCGGTGGTCTCGTAACAGAGAAGGCCAAGGTTTTCCCCTCAGGGTGAGGTTTTTCCTTGGTCCTTGGCGAATGCGGTACAGCGGGGTCGAGGGGTGGGAAGGGTAAATACGTAAAAGCCCGAAAGGGTGTACGTGAGGACAGGAAATATTAAATAAATTGTCTGTGCGACGAATTGTCGGGGAACTAAAATCCCGACAAGCCCAAAAATCGTACAATAAATTGTCATCCAAACAAATTGTCCAGATTAATTGGCCATTAACACACGAGTCGACTTGTCGAATTAATAATTTCAAACCGAGCATGAAAAATAATTTTCAAAAGCAGTAATAAACATTAGAACACCATCGCAGGGTTACAAGCCAGCAAATGAAGAGCCCTCCGAGTACCAGACGATTCCCCTCAATAAAATCGAAGACTTCGGCGTTCATTGTAAGCAATATTACTCCCTGGAGGTCTCCTACTTCAAATCATCCCTGGACAAACGACTCTTGGACTCCCTCTGGAATAAGTACTGGGTCAATACCTTGAGCTCATCGAGTCTTTTAACAAACTCGGATTACACAACTGGCCAGATCTTCGATCTATCCGATAAACTCGAGCAATCAGAGGCGGTTGTGTCCCGGGGAAATCTCGGATTTATGGTCGTCGGCGAGTCCCAGGATCGCAAGACCGAGGATAAACTCGTCAAGGCCACCAAAGACAGCTGCAAGACCACAATCGAAGTTATTCATGGCCTCATGGCACAAATTATCAAGGATAGATTATTTAATCAAGTGGGAACCACTAAAATGGAGTCTTAACATATTTATTTAACAATTAAATCAATTAAATCTCATGAAAGCTCATGAAAAATCTCGAGAAAGGAGTAATCTTAAGATTAAATTGCGTAATTTTTTTGTTTTTGCTGATCCCTCAATCTCAAGTTATTGACGAAATAACTTGAGTGAACTTTTGTCACGTGTAAATTAATTAACAATGATAAGTAGGCAATAAATTTGTGGAATAATAGTACATTTTATTATGCGTCCCTGATTCAACAAAAATTCTATACATTTTTATTTGCTCTCTCGTCGAACGTTCGGGTTTTCGTCCATTGCGCATTATTTTCCAAATAATTGTGGCAGCCTCAATCCTCCAAGACTCGCTAACCTCCCCAAGCCCCAGATAAAATAACCACAAAATTACAATTAAAATTATTCACAATTATTGCACAAATTTAGATAAATAAAATTTTGTGAAATACCTCGCGGGAGAGTTATTTTTAATATAAAATGTCAGCAGATTTTTGTTTGCTAGTCACGCGTTATCGAGTTACTCACGAAATGAATTGAATACTTTCGTCAAAATGTATGAACCAAATGACAATTATAACTGTCAATGAAGTAATGAATAAGTCAATAAACTTGTGGAATAAAAATACATTTTATTTTCACACCTTGATTCACTAGGAATTATATACATTTTTTTTTTGTTTGCTTTTCATCAATTATTCATACGATTTTCATCCATTAACCATCATTTCCTTACAATAATCTCCTCTTCATACATAATATTATATAAAGAAAAGTATTTAAACTCACATCATTATTCATTCAAAATTAAAATAATAATAAGAAACAATATTGGAGCAATTTCATTTTGTCTCAATAATTTATAAAATTCTTTAGAAATCACCAGAGAATTGATGCTCATTCACAATTACATTTTTTTTTTTATAATTTACAAGGACGGAGGGAATTTCATACTGTGAAAAAAAAAGTGAAATAACTGAGAATAATTAAGTACGTAGAGTTTAATCGATTATTTGGCAGGAAAATACTTGGGAAAATGATCGAGTAAAGTCAACATTCAATTCTCCAGTTGTAAAATTCGATTAAAAAATGTCTCAGCTCCTCTGTTGATGGTTAAACATAGAAAAAATATGTCGGCTAGTTAATATATCATAGAATAATTCAGTTTATCGTTATTTTCCTCTGTAAACCGTTTTCCTTTGCATTCATGTTTTTTTTTTTTGCTGAATCTCTCGGTTAGAAATAAGCTACCTAGTATATACAGAGCCTTTTGTTAATTACAAGCATAGTAGAAAAAAAACGACACCTGGAGAGTGATTTTTACTCAGATCTTGTCCTGCTTTTTTATGATTTATTAATTAATGAATTAATTCAGTGGTTCAGGGGAGAAGTTTTAATCTGCGACGCTTGTTAAATAATTTTCTAAACATCTCAAATCCCATTCACTTTTCGGGACAAGGCCGGATGAAATTATTTCAATTCATTTTTTGCTAACAATTGTCCACTCTCGATGAAGTTTTTTTTACATTTTTCTCAAAACATAATTTTTGAGGAATTTTTTGTTATTAATTAACGTCTGCGGTGAGGATGTTCAGGCGAGGTGAAGGAAATTTTGAAATGCCCCCAATTTTATGGCAATTTTTTTAACAAATTAGGCCTCGGGAGTGGATTATTTTTGGTTGAATTATTTTATCGACCAAGGCGTGTATCAGGAAACTCATTTTTTGTAATAAATAGCTCCTTACGAATGACAAATATATATTTAAAAATAAACTAGAGAAAATTAGGAACATTGTCAAAGGGCGTTTTTGAGAAATATCGAGAAATAATTGAGATTAAAATAGTTAGATAATCGGGAGGAACAATTTTTCATCGAATTTTTTGTCGCGAGTGCTCCTTCTTCCGACATAAAAGAAAGCTTTAAAAATGTAGAAAATTTTTTCTACCTTTGCAGAGAACAAATTCAGAAGATAAACGATCTAGACAAAGTTCGGTTAAGGGTACGAGCCTTAACGAATTTATTAAGAAAGGATGTTCAGAATTTTCCCGGGTAACACTAACAAATAAATCCCCAATTTATTGCTCATAAATGAAATTAACTAGAGGACCGATAAGATTTATAATTTTTCCACATGATCAAAAGGGTCGATAATGCAGGGAAAATACAGAAGTTATCGATGCCCTATTGACCCTCATAAGTAGTAATTTTATTATTTATTTTTGGGATTACCCGATGCCTGGGTAATCTGAAATTGTTCACGTCGTTTCTCACTAGATTCATAGATTTAGAGCAAAGCAAAAAATTTCCAGAAAATTGGCTGTATTTTTACAAAAATCCCCCAACCACACCTGAACATCTTTCGCTAATTGCTCTCAAGGCCTTCACATCAAGGTCCGAGTGATGCAAAATCACCCTCCAGATTAATATCCCGTGTTTTCTAACGAAGAGCACGATTAGCAACACCTGACTCCTCCGTCTCAGATACCCTCGATGGTAGATTGAAATGTAGGGCTTGGGATTGATTCAAGCAGGCGTATTTACAAAATTATCAGTGATGAGATGTCACTGGGACCCCGAAACTGGGAAGCTGTTGACCTCAGTCTGCTCGAGAACGGGTCCTGAGTCGCCGGTGTAGGAAATACGGAGACGCATACGCAGATTTCCCTGAAAATTATTCATTTCGTTCCATCAATTCACACTTTCCTTGCTCCATCCCTCAATTTTCTTCTTGCGATTTCATAAAATATTAATTATCACAACCACTTCCTTACGACTCAACAATGAACAAGTGGAGGAAAAAATTTCAATGATTTTTTATTATCGAAGAGAGGCTGAAAATTGTGTTTAGAAGCAAATAATTCCTCTGGATCTCCTTCCAGAAGAATTGCCTGCAATTAAAAAAAAAAAAGCGCAGAAAAAAAATTCTTTTATGCTTACCGAATTCATATTTGACACTTTCAGTACTTGAGTGACTTGTCCAGAGGGTGAGATGACAGTGCTCGATGGTGGCAGCATTTGTAATTGGAATGTCTAGACAAAAAAAATACAGAAAAAAAATGAGGAAATCAATCCTAAAAAAATTCTCATTAAAAATATCGATAATTTTATTTACTCGAGGGACTGCAGCTTCAAACCGGAAGTCAGTGAGCGGTATTCCCGTTGAATTAATAGCAGTCATATTTATCACGAGAAGATCGGGTGTATCCAGTGGTATTTCCATTGTAAAATTGATTTTCAGTCCAGCCTTATCCAAGACTACTACACTTGGCACTTCTGCAATGGAATAAAATAAATAAATAAATCTCATTTACCCAATCTCTCAACTAAACATAACAACCTTCCCAAAAACTCCATTTCGTACAATAAAAAGTGATTAAAAATATTCCCAAAACTGAATTTCCAATATCGTCCCAGAAAAAATGTAATGATCTCCCTCTTCCTAAATAAATCTCGAGGGAAATTCCACGGGAGAATTTTTACCGACGACAAGAGTTCCCAAAAATGTTTGATATCAATTTCATAAACCAAATGTCGAGTGTTAAAATTTTATTGGAAAAAAATTGCTAATCCCCAGACGTTTCCCCGGGGAAAACTGATTTTCATTTGATCGACGGCTGCCCTCCTCCTCCAAAAATGAATAATTCCTGATCTCCAATAATCCCGACTCACCATTTTGTACCGCGGGCGAGAGTAGCCCATCAACCAAGAAATTGCCAGTGGAAGTGGTACCGAAGATGCCCTCATTTCCTCCGAGAGCTCCCCCAGGACTTGCCACCTCCTCAATTCCATTTCCCGCACTCCCAGTGGACGTCGAGAGATCGAGACCCCCGAGTAAATCCAGAAGATCATTATTACCAACAGCTGGTGCAGTGACAGCCCCCGGAGACGTCACCATTGCTGGTACGGACAATTCCGAGGATCCAAGGAGATCAAGTAGTGCACTGGAGTCACTGGCTGGTGTGACAGCTGCTTCAACAGTCTGTTTCTCCTCCTCAATATCTTGATCACCATTCAACAATCCCATTATACCATTCGCCTGGGGTCTAGCTGTCTCCATCGGTGGCATTCTCTCCAGTAGTGCTGGCCTCAGATGATCGTATTTCCTGAATAATTGGGAGAATTCGATTCCTCGCTGCTGCAGCTCAATGTGCAGATTACTACCGAATGTATCGATTATCTGGCGTATTTTCCTGTAAAATCGAGGCGTCCTACTGAAATAATTATGACTGATGTTCATGCAATACACAGACAACAAATGGACAACAATTAAATGGGCAAGCTGGAGATTATAACAAATGAACGACAATTAAATGGGCAAGCTTGAGATTATAACAAATCAACGACAATTAAATGGACAAGCTGAAGATTATGGCATTCCACTGATTAATTAAAATTATTTGGTAATGAAAATGATTTTTCGACTATTGAGAATTGTTCTTGTAGAGATCATACAGACATTTCATTTGTCTTTACTGTAATAATTTTTTGGGGGGAGAGGAAATGAGAAATGGAGAATGAGACATGTCGACAATTGGAGTTGAAAATTCTTGGGGAAATTTCCGTAAAGGTGACGCTGAGTTGGGAAGTTTGACGTAAATAGATCGAGATCTCGTTTTTTCTTCTGGGAAATGGGGATTTTAAAGAATTTTTTTAGGGCAAGAGGGCGAACTCACTCGTTTGCTCGTTGGAATCTCGTACTGAGCTTCGTCAGGGAGAGAAGAGTGTATTGCTTGGTGACCACGGTGTTCTGAGGACTCCAGAGGAGCCTCTGGTAGACGTCTATCACGTCGTCTTCCGTTAACTAAAAATCAAAAATAATAATTTCATGGCATCGAGAGACTGCTGATATTTCCAATTTTCTTAAGCCCCTAGTGTAATAACGTAACGACGTTCGTAACGTCGGGATCACCGTGGGTAATTGCAAGAAAAACAATTATTAAATGATGAGCAAACCTAATTTCAGGCCTCCATGCATGAGTGCTGCAGGTCGGAAATTAGGGCTACGGATGATTTGATAATTATTTCACGTGCTATCAGGGACGGCGGTTCCGAAGTGATGAATTATTACACCCGGCCCTTAAGGGGAAACGGAATCGCTCGACCTACAGAACATTTGAGAATTGTCTCACCTCATGGGGACACTCGTTGGACGCCATTTTCCATAATTACCCATTTATTATCGTACCCTCTACTCACTTATTTCGCAATATTTCTATTTCTTTGCAGACAAACAAAATTCCGAACAAACCGAACAAACCCGACCTTCGCATTCTCAAAAGTCCCAATTGACTATTCCCATCCGTTTAAAATTAAAAAAAAAAATTAGTAATCTGTTTTTACAGAGTAATCTACTCACATTGACTGGAGTTTCCACATCCTCCGGGGGTGGCCCGTACAGCAGAAGATCCCCATACTCTCCAATACACCACGTGGCAACCTGCGCCAGCGGTTGTTTATCAAACGTGTCTCGTTCGAGTGCATGCCAGAGTGCAGTGACTGCGTATCCCTGCTGGGGCTGCGCCTCGGAGATGAGCTGAATGGTGCAAGCAACCACATCATCACGAACATAATTCCCCGCGGCCACGAGAACTTTGAACAATGTCTCAAGATGCCAGCGCTTGTTGGGGGCATATCTCTCAGCTGACATGACAATATTGCTACTACACTGGGCCTTGAACTCCGGATCGGCTTTCTCCAAAAATAGCAGCAATTCCTTAATCATATTACGCACATTACTCGAATTGACAAGAGCAAAGCTCAACTCCATTGCACGTCTTCTTATTGTCACATCCGGATCCTTCAGACATTCCAAAATGGTTGCCCGATGTCTCTGAACAGCTGATGTATCCACATGAACTGTCTTCAAAAGTGTATTGAGTGCCACGTAACGAATATTTTTGTCATTATTAAGCAAAAAACGCCCGAGAATATTGACAGCTAGAACCCTAAGGCCACTTTCACTCCTTATATCCATAATGGAGAGTACAGTTTCATAGAGAATTGTATTCCCCACGTTTTTACTTGTCTCAGTGTTGGTGGCAACTTGTGCGAGAATGTCATTCATTGCTTCCGACGCATCGGCATCATTTCTCCCAAGAATTCTCAACAAACGTAGAATTTTCACCTGGAGAAATGGATCAGATACACCGGAGACATCGTGCTCTGGAGAATATCCAGCCAGTATCAAGTTCTTCAGAATTCTCACCAAATTTGGAACGATCTAGAAACGATAAACAACAATTTTTTTTCTAGGTTAGTCATTGATTTTGGGAATTATTTTCAGTGAAAGATAGAGAGAATCCATCGAGAAAGAGTGCAGGACACCTGCAATACATTTTTTTTTTTTTCAACTGAAATAATAAAATAAATTGTTTGCTTTGGGCAATTGTCTTGTGACTCTTGTGGAGATTAACCAGAAGTTGTTAAATGTTTGTGAGTTGAAGGTAATTATTCAGTTCATTCTTTCATTCGAGTGTTTTAATAATTTTGTTTTTCCACTTGAATTTTGGTCCAATTATTGCAACAATTTTGGGGAATATTTGTCGATAACTTGATTTGGAGAAAGTTAAAATAGAAGTTAAAAAATTGGAAAAGGAGGAGAGTCGGATATTGAAACATTTTACAACTTCACTGACGATTTTTTTTTCGATCACCTGATGCAATTGGCTCGAAATAACCACAATCTCCTTCATTAATGAGTGAAAATCAAGGGAAACAAATGACAATCGTGAACAATTGTCAACAATTATCTCAGAATGAGTGAAAATAATTTTTTTGCACTGGACAATTGGACAAAATGGACACATTAGCAATTCTGGCTTTACTGCTGAGACAAAAAATCAAAATCAACGAATGAAATTCAATTATTAATAATTAATAATTCGTAATTAATCAAAATCAGCGCCTCCTTTTTGCCCTCTTCACCTGTGCAATTTTTGTTCTTGAAAAACAATTATTCTTACGTATCTGAGAAAATAGGAAACAATGAAACATGAATTATTCTGGATATTACCATGCAATAAAATTAATTAAGTAATTTTCAAATTAACATTGATTGGATTAGTTGATTTTTACCTCTCGGTGGCCGCACTCCTGGAGACAGGATAGAATTTATTATTTCAACAATTATTTCGCATTTTTAACGATTGATTTCTGGATTTAAAACAATCAAAGAAAAAAAAAACAAATGAAGAGAAAAAAAAATTCTGTTGCGATGATTTGAAGATAATATTTGATATGTGGAATGATAAAATGATTTTTATTTATCAAACGCTGACTGTAGATTAAAAAAACTGAGAAATTCGGCGAATATCAACGGAGGGAGAGAAAAACAAATGAGTAATAAAAAAAACTGTCTAAAATTTTTGAGAGAACCGATTGAGGCTTAGAATGACTGAATTTACCTTCTTAAAATGATTGAGAGTGTCGACACTATTTTCACACATCTCCGTAATTAACGTAACCCCAGTAATTAGTACTCCATGATTTTTCTCAGTCAGTAGGCTCCTAGTTGCTGGTAAAAACATCTCCATGAGTTCTGGTACACGTCTTATTATTCTAAATGCACAGAGTGCCGCCTTTTTGCGAATATATGCATTTGGTGATTTCATGAGTCTCTCAACTTCAGCTGCCAAATCACGAGCCATTTCCGGTGATGCTATTGCACCAAGGGTACACAGAGCTAATCCAATTACAAATTGAGTTGGACTATTCAAGTCTCTGAAATTCATTAAATCATTTTTCATTAAAAACTGTTGCTCGAGACTCCGCGAGAAAGACTCAACATCCCCGTGACTAATTACAAGAAAAATAATGATCAAATCATAAGCAAACCTAATTTCCGACGTCCGCGCATGATTTCTGCAGGTCGGTAATTATATCTACCGACAATTTGATCAGTATTTCACGTGCAATGAGTGACGGAGATTGCAAGGTTATAAATTATTACGCCCTTAAGGTCCGGGTGTAAAAATTAGTCACCTCCAAATCCCCGCGATTGATTACGCAAAAAATAATCATTAAATCGTCAGCAAACCTAATTTCCGACGTCCGCGCAAGATTTCTGCAGGTCGGTAATTATATCTGCCCACAATTTGATCAGTATTCCACGTGTAATGAGTGACGGAGATTGCGAGGTTATAAATTATTACGCCCTTAAGTCCCGGGTGTAAAAATTAATCACCTCCAAATTCCCGCGATTGATTACGCAGAAAATAATTATTAAATCGTCAGCAAACCTAATTTCCGACCTGGATAAATTATACACAGACGTAGGAAATTAGGTTTTCTTACAATTTAATAATTATTTTTTTTTGCCATTAGTCACGGGGATTTCCAGGTGATGAGCTATTACACCCGGCCCTCAAGAATTGAATTGTTATTTCATTATTTACGCACTGTTTCAGGCAATTGGTGATTAACAAATGAACATCCTGTCTCTCATCGAGCAACAACATCGCCCCCAGATATCCTATACGTTTGTCAGTGAATCTGGGCGAGGCTATGAGTTTCAGGCACTCCAGTTGACCAAAATGAGCTGGATACCTGCCAGAGAAAAATTGTTCATTTCCATTATTACAGAATTTTTTTTTTAATAACTATTGAACGAACAAAAAATCAGTAAAGGAGTGGAAAAAAAAATCCTCAATCGAGAATTGCTAATGCCCCAAGTGAACATAAATAAACAATGACGATAAATAAATGAGAGTAATGGTCCGATTCATCGACGGCAATGGCCGAGTGGTTAGAGCGTCCCTGACGGAAAAATATAAATAAATAAAAAAATCCAGGAAAAATATCCAATTCCTCTGACGTTTATAATTTCTCTTGGCCCTTATCGGACGAAGAGGAGTTGGGATTGGAGAATAAATCGTAAAAACTCGAAAGGGCATACAAAAACGTGAATTGCAAAATAAAAATAAATTATTGAAGGATTTTTGTTAAAGTAAGAGTTGAAAAAATGTGTAGATAATATTTTTCTCACCCCAGCATATGAATATACAGTAATTTTGCGATGTTTCGGCATCTCCAAACACTGTCCTCCTCCCTGAACGTCGATCTGATGTACGCGCACTCTTTATTCACAACCGTACGCTCCTCAGCAGCTGTTCTAGCTGCTCTTATCTGCCTTATGAGATCCCTGAGCCTCGTTGGTGCTGGCATTCTCACTGTCGATACTTTCGAAATTACCAAGAGGCGTTATAAGTCGTGCTTTTGTGGTTAGAAAATGAATTGTGAGGCGTTAGTGTAAACAGCAGGTCAAAGCATTGAATTTGCTCCATCAGAGAAGAAAAATAAATAAATAAATAAAGAGGAACTAAAACTAAAAGTTTTATCTTCATAAGCAGCAGCTGATTTTTGTGCCAATTGTCATTGAGCATTTCAGTACTCCCGATCGATTTTCCGAGTGTCGCAGGCAGAGATTTTATAAATTTCCAGAGCATTCCGCGAAGGACAATGAGAAATCTTCAGTTGTACCCATCGAGTCTTGACAAATCCTCAGTTTTGTTGTTTTCAGGTCTGACTTCTCCGAGGACGCTCGAGGCTAAGGAAAAGGGGACTCTTGGGTTTCTTTAGACCGTCGAGAGGATTGCTCGAGAGCTCGAGGGAAAGGAAATCCAGTTCTTGTGACAGTCGTTTTTGGTGGCGGTTTTAGACCGTAAGGTCGATATTTGACGATTTCTCGAGGACTGGAGGAGTTGGCCGGCCACGGGCGGGCCCATTCGACTCCTGAGGACATTTTAGTCCTCCGGAGAACTCCTAGCGCCATCAGACGTCCATTTTTTGCACTTCTTACACTGTTAGATCGAAAAAAGGCCCTGCCGTACTCCTTCCTAGCGGCCGTGGCAAACCTGAGGTCAGTATTTGTCGATATCTCGAGATCTAGAGGAGATTGACGACCGAGGGTGGGTCCATCCGACTCCTAAAGACATTTTAGTCCTCATTAGAACCCCGTGGCGTCGTCAAAAGTCCATTTTCTGCAGTTTTGAGGCTCCTAGAGCGACAAGGCCCAGGGCCCCAGTTCCTGACGACAGTTTCAGATCGTAGAGTCGATTTTTGACGATATCTCGAGAACTAGAAAAGTTGGCCGGCCACGGGTGGGCCCAGTCGACTCCTGAGGACATTTTAGTCCTCCTGAGAACCCCTCGCGCCATCAAACGTCCGTTTTTTGCACTTCTTAGCCTGCTAGAGTGAAAAAAGGCCATGGCGTCCTCCTTCCTAGGGGCCGTGGCAAACCTGAGCTCAGTATTCGTCGATATCTGGGTCCATCCGACTCCTGAAGACGTTTTAGTCCTCATTAGACCCCCTCGCGCCATCAAAAGTCCATTTTCAGGGGTTCATTCGATTCCTGAGGCCCTCCTTCCTGGCCGCCGTATCAGATCCCTCCAGAACTGAAGGAGATCAACCCTCAACCTGTGACACTGGAGATTTCTCAATGCCCTACGTGCAACACTCGAATAATTCCGACAATCTTTGTAACACTCAGAAAAGTGTGAGCACTCCGCGTGAAGGACTCGATAACAATCGCGTGGGCTCAGCTTGTCAGACTCTCCGGCTGCGCATTATACGATGAAATCTGACAATTACTCTGTCTGTTATACGCAGAGTAGACTCCGCACTCTTTCAATGTTTTTCAGAGCAATTTCAAGGCTAATCAATAGCGATAAGCGAACAGAAGACACTGGGATGGAGAAAAACTTCAAATAAATGAATAAAAGTTGGGTCAGTTTGGGAGTGTACCCACCTCTTTCAACAGCCTCATTCAATGCCTGTCTTATTGAGGCCATGTTAAAGGCTGGGTTAAACCTGAAAACACACAAAAACGTACAGTCCATGCACACCCACTCTCAGCTACTGGTAAAGTAATCTGAAAATGTTTACTTGTGGGGGGTAAATGGGGGGGCTTTAATTCGGTAATTGTCGGTACGAATGAAATGTGACAAAAATTGAATGATTTTTTTGAGAATTTAGAGGTCATTTTTGCGTTTTGATGGGGAGTAGTTTTGAAAAAACAATTGCCAAACATTTTTTGTTAAACAATTTTTATGACATTCGGATTTAACAACAATTTGGAAAAAATGGGGATTTGGAAATCGGCATTGAGTGAAGAAAAATCCATGAGAAATTGAATAAAATTGATAATGTCCTTGAGACTTCTACTGTTGATTGACAATGCAGTAATGCCTGAGATATATTTCCGAGATTGTGAATAATGGAGTGAGAAGTTACTTTGAGATTTATGGTAATTGATTAATTGATTACCCGTGTTCGGAGGCATTCATGGTTCACAATGTGTCTCCTGACGTGTTTCAACGAATATAAAATACTGGAATGTTTTGGATTAACGACAATCAGCTCCAAAGTGCACGGCTCGAGTCCTGCTGGATATCGTTAGAGGTAATTAATGCAAACTCTCTAATTTGGGGAGTAATTAGAACACTTTTTCAATCACTTCGGCTGTTAATTAATAAATTACCTCGATAATGAGTGATTGAAAAAAATCTCTACCCTTTTGACGAATGAAAAAACTATTGAAAAAACTCCCAACAATTTCCTTCTCAATCTGTAATTTAGAAGAATAATTGACGCAAAATTCTGTTCTACTTTAATTTTTTAATAAAATTTGTCGCTCGGTTGAGAGAAAAAAAAATTACCGACTCCAAATTTCATAGGATTAATTTTGCAAAAGGTCGGAGTGGAGTAAAATTATTTACTTCAAGTGAAAGTGGGAGAGAGATAATTTATGAAGGATTTCAAAGGATTATCGTCGATTATTCTCGCGTCAGTCACTCATTACGTTGATAATTTAATAATTAACAAAGTTATTATGCTTCGAGTACTACTGGATAAGAGGAAAAACGAGGGGATTAATTGATGTTGTTTTGTCTGTTTGTTTCCCAGTCCCTCAGTCGTTCGGACTACGAAAGCGAAGGGCAAATAGACGAGTGGAGGCTAATGAAAGGTAAATTCACAGGAAGAACTTCCAATCAACGATTAATCCAGTTCACAAAGTTCCGGGATTGACGATGAAGTTTGTGATTATTTAATTGCCTGGAAAAATGGGTTACTCCAGCGGGAGGAAAAAAAATTGAGAAAGTACAATTGAAAGTCCTTCGATTTTTTGGATCAGTCAATAATCAATAACATCGTAGAAAACAGTTGAATATTGAGGAGACAATTGGGATAAAAATGATGAGAAGAGGTGATTATTGCAGTCATTAACGGCTAACGTACTGAAATATTTGACAGCCCAGGGGATTAATTTTGTTTAATCTCGAGAATATGACACTCTACAACAATTGGCTTCAGCAAAATTGATAAAACCTCCCAGGAAATTCAACGAGAACCTCATTCCTCCTCAAAGCATTTTCCAACTGACATGAAAACTCTGGAAGAGCTGATGGAAATTGACAAAGTCCTAGAGTCCTCTGACGGAAAATGGCATCTTGACAATGAGAACTCAAAGAAATCCTCGAAACTTTTGATAAATTAATTGCAAGGGCTCCGGAGAGCCCCAAAGAACCCCAAAATATTGAAAAGGAACTGGAACACGCACCCAAGAATTTCCCTACCCCCAGGACCTCCAAAAAATCAATGAAACAAGAAAAAAATAGTCTCACCACGAGAATCTGGACAGTTCCGACGAGCTGAGACCCTCCTCCTGCATGAAAAGACCCTTCAGGACTGAAGAAGTCGGTGACCAGCGTTTTCCCGAAGAAACTCAAAACTCCAAAAAGAAAAAGTCAAAATTCCTAAAAAAAGGTCGAGAATCCTGAGAACCAGGAGAGCCAAAATCCCTTAAACCCGGAATATCTCCAATTCAAACGATTGGATTTCAACGATTAAGGTCTCATTTTGAAGCCCTCAAAATCCCCTGGACCTGAGCCAAACCCCTTGAAATTCCACTCTACCGATCTCCAGCTATGGCGGTCTGAGCCGGCGGACATTGTCCACCCGTTCCCCGTGAGCCAACGAACCTCATCGCGACCAAGGTTAGCACATCCCCGAATTTGGTTAGCTGTCACTCTCCCAGCGACAGGTGCACCATCCCCTCCGCCGCGGTGGCCGTCGCCGCCCCAGGATAACTAATGGAGACAAAAAAAACTTGTCAAATGAACAAGAGCCCACAAACCCAGTGAAATGTGTTGTAATGCCACGGTGTCACTCGAATGTTGTAAAAACCTCCGCAGATACGTTGTTACGGCTGTGGCCAGGCCCCTGAGTCTTATCAGCGCCCTCCCCCACCTCATCAACGAGAAAAATCTTCCCTGGACCACCGCAAATCCTCTTCCACCCCCGCCCACCCGACATCAATGAATCCTGGCACTCGATTTTTCCTCGACTTTTCCAACAAATTTTCATCTCACAATTCTCCTCGCACTTTGCTCACACTTACATACCTGAGCCGAAACACTGACACTAAATGTACTAATGGTCTCTCTCGGGGGCCACAAAAACCATAATTACGGGGGGGAATGTGAAATGTAATGTGATTTTGGAGTTTTGGAGGTAGTGAAAATCACTGGAAAGTCAACCTTCATCGGGTCTTTTCTTCGATTGTTCAGTACAACCTGGGTTTTCCACCTCTGGCCTCAACTCTACTTGACTCTACTAACCCCCCCCCACCACCACTACCTGAACGTTTTTTCTCCAACGTGCAGAGCAAAATGGCGGATGGGGGGGACGTGTTGGTGACACATTTGAGATATTTTTTTTCGGTTCCAGTGTTTTTCGACGGTTAATTGCCTCAGTGCGAGAGTTTTCTGGTTTTTCTGGGTATTTTTTGGGCGGTTTTTCGGGCGGTCGCTCCGCCGGGGAGGCCGCGAAAGCGGTTCGACTGACTTCAGCGGTCGAAGCGGAAAAGGCGGGAGTCCTTGAATTCGGTAGCGATTTTTTTTGGGGTATTTTGAGGCTTTTATGAATTCGGGATCAAAATTTTGGTTGTTTTTTATTGTTTGTAATTAGTTATCGGTAAAAAGAGATTTATATACGTTGAGGGAAAAAATTGAATTTTTTTTGGTATTAATTTTGTAAATAATTACCTCTTTTTGGAGATTTTTTTAAAATTCTTCTTGAAGTTTTGGAATTCTCCAAGTTTTTTTCTCGGAGAGAAAATCATAACAGTTTTGCAAACTGATGAGGAATTCCAGGAAATTATGCACTCGGCGATAATTTTGGTAATTTTACAGAACTTGATTAAGGCTTGGCTGTAATAGTTCGTAACCTCGACGTCCCCGTGACTAATTACAGCAAAACCATTATCAAAATCTCAAGTAAACCTGATTTCCGACCTCCGTGCATGATTTCTGCAGGTCGGAAATTATGTCTGCTCGCGATTTGATCAGTATTT
>JAPYZM010001362.1:0-19073 GCA_030522845.1 Psyttalia concolor
AGAGAGAAAGAGAGAGAGAGAGAGAGGTAACACTGTTACTCTATTGCTATTGATTCATTGTACGCAGTTATATTCTGTAGTCAACTACCATGCAAGTGATAACGTCATTATTTGTGTAAAATATTAAGATCATAAAAAAATTTAAAAATCCAAAAAAAATATTAATTATGAAAAAAAAAAATTATAAATAACGAGAAGTACACACATTTTGACGTATGGCAGTGATGTAAGAGTGTAATTAACGAACAAAAAAATAACTTGAGAATTTTCAATTACACCGGGGAGGGACTAATTGTTAGCAACAATTTATCCTGTCGATAATTATTGTGAATATTGATAATGTACGTGTCATGTTGGAGACTCCGTCAGGTTAAGAATGATTCGAATTCATATTTACATTTTAATTGAATGGATATGAGAATGTAAAACCAAAAGTATAATCCTTTTGCTGATTCAGGGATTTATCAATTTTTTCTTTTATTATTATGAAATCGTTGAATTTGTACATTTGTTAAATATTAAGGTGTAATTGTGTTCATAAAATTTATCATCTTTTTTTTATAATATTAAAGAATATTAAAAGTGAATTTAAAGTGAATTTATCGGTTCTTTTGTGAATGAGACCTTAAAAATCAAATTATTTTTGGTGGTTTGGCGAATTGGAGTTGCGAAATTTGGGGTTTTTCTTTTTTTTTTTTTTGCGGCTGAGGCGGATTTGTTTTTTAAAATAGTTTATGATTTTTTGGGAGTTGCTTTTTGGCTTTAGAAAATTTTCTGCGAGGTCTGAATCATATGACGATTCGGGAGAGTGTGAGGAAAATGATAAATCTCGTGAATCAGCACCGGGAGATTGATAATCTCAATAATTCTACAATTTAACAATTCGGGGAAAGTGGTGAAACGCTTGGTATTCGGGATTTAGGGAAAATGTCGATCGTTTATTATAAATTTATTAATTTCGAAGAGATTGAGGAATTTAAGACTATTGTTTTTGTGAAATTGAACGAGTCTAAAATTCTGACTTCACTAGATTTTTTGTCAGATTGTTTAATTTTCAGGATAAAATGTAAAGATATTCTTCAAATGATATAACAACAAATTTTCTTGCATTCAAAGAACTGGCAAAAGTTTCATCTTCAGAAAATTTTAATGACACTTTCCTATAAATTTCCCGTCTCCCGAGCTATTCAAAGAACAAGAAAACCCCTCATTTCAACGAAAACGAAAGCCTCGGCAATTGTCCCCAGTATTTCGCGAGATATCAATTCAATACCCCAAAACATTATTTTAACATTCTCCCAACAATCCTCCCAAGAAAAAATACAATTGACAATTTCCTCCAAATAGCTCAGTAGTCGAGACACTTGAAGACCAATCAGAAAGCTCTCACTGAAATTGCGAAACTCAAGAATTTTATTCCAGCCAAAAAACCTTCTCGTAAAAGCCACTCCCCCGAATTGAAAATTAAGAATCTTGAAGAAACTGAACTAAACTACGTAACGCCGCAAGGCAGACACTGCCACACCATGAGTGAACGTGAGAACACCACGACTAATAAATCATCATTTGCCCACTGGCAAAAAAAAAAACAAGAAAGTGGTGAAAAAAACACAAAAACCAAACACCGAAAGCAAAAGAACCCACGAAACATAGTAGAAACTACCAAGAGAAATAGAGAGAGAGAAAAAACGGAGGATAAATCATCACTAACGAACGATTGAATAAAATAAAAGAAAAAAATCCTCGTACACTGACACAAGTTGAATCTACCAATACAACTCTTTTACCACTATTGTCGTACCTCATTAACTCGTAGGGAACCTAGTTCTATTGTTATACAACTGTACATGACGATGAAAATAATGAAAAAAAAAGCACCGCCAGTGTATACCACCGCACGTTTATATTTCAAAAGGGGAAAAGGACTTTATTAATAATTAATAAAGATAATTAAAATCGATGGGAGACAACAACAAATCGTCGAGAGATCGAAGAAAAAAAATCATGAAATAATGAATTAACGAGTTAATTAATTGAACTTAAATTAATTGAACAATCAATTGATTAATTGATCAATCGAGTCGCGATTTCATCGGCCATTGAAGACTCTCGATGAAATCACTCGTCACTGCATCGGGTGCATTAATACTTCTCTAATTAATTCTGAGTAAGAAATTGTTATAAATTTGGGTAAATAAGACGTTAATTAATACTTTGGTAATCGTTGGGACTTGCGATGGGGATATGGAACGTGGACGGCGGGTCGATCTTGCGTCGAATTAATATGCGGTCAGATCCATTGGTTTTTGAGTTAATTAGGCGAGGGATTGGAAGGTTTTAGAGAATTGTTGGAGTCACTTGAGTTTTATGGTCTGCTTAAAATTGTGTCGCTGAGGTTTCGAGGAATATTCTCCCTCGAAGCATTCATTATCCAGATAATCATTGAATTGAATATCAATATTTGGAATAATCATTTATGAATGACTAATTAAATGCAATTCCAAAAGGAATGTGTAAGAAAAATAGTCATTTAAGTTAAACAAATCTTGGCGATTTTTTTGTGACCGTAAAATTTGGCGAATCACTCCGCAATATATCAAATGAATTATTTAGTCATTGAAGTAATGGAATATAGGAAGAAATGACGATTGAGAAATATCATTTTAGTACTTCAGTACTTGGTTGCAATTTTGCTCTTTTGCGGGATGAACGGACACTTCAAGACGATATAAAATGATGCAATCTGATAAAATTCATACATATGACGTATTATTAATTATACATGCAATTCTACGATCACTGCCAATGGGCGTTACTGATAACGTTCGAGTTTCGTTATCTTAGATGTTTTATCGTATTTTTCGGCCTCCGCGAGTTCGAGAATATTCGGGGGTAACACCGCGCGCTGGTGATTTGTTCATAATACTGCCAAGCATCGAGTCATTGTATTTATAGGTGAAAAAAAAAATTGGGGATGTGCATTTGAATTTTTTTTTTGTTTAGGACGATGAGGGAAATTACACGGACACTACATGCACATTTTTTGTTCATCATTTTGTCACTGTTTGGTTGCTTGTGAGGAGAGTGGGAAGGTGAATCCAGGTTTACTTTTCATTTTCAATTGAGAATTTTTAAGTCAGAAGGAGAATTCCAATAATTCCAAGGCAATGCAATTTTTAGGACCAATTGCCAGGAATTATTTCTGAGGGATTACATTGAAATGAAATTATTCCCCGAGTTATATAATTTTTTTGTACTATTCTTTTTAGAAAACAGATGTTTCAAGAAATTTTGGATCTCTGTATTCAGCTTCCCTCACATCTGAACATTCGCTCGAAAAATTGCATGGATTCCATGAATTCTTTGGGTAATAAAATTGGCAACTCTCATCGATGCATTCCTGGTTTATATTTTGGGCTTTTGTCATTGGACCCGCCCTCTTCGGTATCACAAACTCCAAACGAGAATAGAATTGAACAGAAAAGAACGACTATTCAATTTGCATTTAAATCGTTGGTAATCAATCCCTCGTTTATTCTTTGATTTTTGTTTTCTCGGTTGAACTCAATGTGAAAATAAGAAAAGTCAGATTGTTTATTAAAATTTTTTGTCCCGTTTCAGGAAACAAGAAACAATTTGTGAACTAAAAAATTCAAAATAAAATCCCTTTGAATTTCGACTATGCCAAAAAAAACTCTCACATCTAATGAAATTAGGAACAAAAAATTAGGAAATTTCGGGAAAGTGGCAAGAAAAATTAACTAAATTACGTTATCATTGTTATTATTTATTATATTGGATTAGCGTGAAAATTGACGAATGGTGCTTTGGAATAAATCAGACTGAATTATCGTTGTTATATTTAATCGAAGAAATTGGGAGTTTACGTCCGGCGAATTGGAGAATGGGAATCCAATCGGATCTCGTAATTATTATTTCTATTTTCACATTATATATCCGATGTTTGGAGCCCTGACTATCCCCATGATAATGACTTCCCCACCAAAATTGTTAAATAAATTCCGTTGGAAGGATAAATTAACAACCGCAGATATGAAAAAAAGTAATGCTTTGCTTTCGTCGAAAAATCGCCATCATATTTTAATTAATAACTCTAAATTACAAAAATACCGTAAACATAATTTTACTCCTGAAGGGTCTTAATTACATGAAACATCATTACCCG
Organism: Psyttalia concolor; assembly: GCA_030522845.1. NCBI lineage: Eukaryota > Metazoa > Arthropoda > Insecta > Hymenoptera > Braconidae > Psyttalia > Psyttalia concolor. The sequence continues at coordinate 4,187 of JAPYZM010001362.1, forward strand.
AGGCCGACAAATCTCTTTGAATCAACAATAAAATGATGAAACGCGAGGGAAAAATATGTCAGTTATGGTGTCCAGTAAAATTGTAATTATCTCGGTACGATTTTGATTAAAAAAAAATTGACAAATCTCCTGCCCGAGATCAAAGCATTTGATCCTACAAAACAATTTTTGCTTTTGAAATCTCTCACTCTATTTTTCACATTGAAAAATATTATTTAGCCAAAAAATTTACTATTCCCGTGCGTTTCATCATTTCAATAAAAGTTATCTAAAAGTAAAAAAAATTGTATTCATCATTTGATATAAAAAATGCGATGAGGTCTCCAAGAAATTGAGACGATAGACTGACAGGTAGACATGCGTTTCACTGCGTTGATGTTTTTTTATTGCGTAAAACCGTATTATTGACCCACAAACTATTGGAAAATAAAAAACAGAATAACTGTTCTCATTTTATACACCCGACGTACAGACACCGAATGAAGTCCAGTTTAGCATGAAGTGTCATGAGAATATATTTCACTTGAGTAAAAAAGGGATCATGAGGGGCTGAAAAAAATTCAGTAATGAATCACTAAAATTGAGGAATCATTTGATAACTCCAAAATGTCGAGACTCCGCAGGAATTCCGACATTTCTCACGAGCAAAATCTTCAGAAAACGAATGATTCCTTCTTTTAAATGACTTCATTACAGAATCCCCTCACCGGCAGATTCATTTGGGGGGGGGAAAAAAATGAAAGACACCGATCAATAGTCTCTGAGTGTGAGCAGATTAAGTAAATCTCGATAATAAACTATAAATAATCCTAATCTAATCGACTAACGAATAAGCTAATGTATAAGTGTAATTACGAGAAGTACCCCAAGTCCAGCCCCGACTCTCCAATTGTCATTTTAATTTCACCTCCTTGAAGCTTCATTTCATCCGAAAAAAAAATATTCTCTCTTCCCACGATGAGATCCAGGCGTTTCCGGGGGCAATGAAAATCACCCAAAATAATTTTATAAATAAATTAAAAAATGATGAGAGAATAGTTGTTCGATGCAGAAGTGTATTTTTCTGATGTTTCTCGCTTACGAATGGGACAAGAGTAATTAAACAAAAGTAATGAACAATTATTATAGCCCGGTCATTGTACGTACAATTAAATGTAAAGAAATTTCAGCTGTTGATGGAATGAAATGTTGTCAACATTTCTGAGGGATTTTCGAGTGAAACTTTTCGTCTGAAGGAATAAAAAATCATTTCCTTTTCTTTCACGGCTAGCCTGATGAAAAATCATGAACAATCGTTGAGATATTGATTTTGTTACGGAGGAAATATTGACAATGACAATTTAGAGGGAATGTTTCACTCGAAATTATCGACTGAAATGACGAAACAGGTGAAACAAAACAAATGTAGATATGAACGAATACGATATTTACATTACAATAATGAATTAATTACCAAGAATGGAGAAACACTATATGCATAGAGTATATTTTCGAATGGAACTTGAACGGGTCGAGTGAAAATTAAAGTCACGAATTTTCATAGTGGCAAGTTACTAGAGTGAAACAAAAAAAAATGAGATAATTAAACTGAAGTTGTAGTGATAATGATTATGAAATGGTTCATCAGGGTGTTGGAGCTCTTAACGAATGTTGTTATTTGGCATTGAATGAGGGGATTCCCCTCGACTGCAGCAGGGGAACGATGGAGTGGGGGAATTTTTCTAGTGAACAACTCGAAGACCTAATCACAAATGGAAATGGAATGTCCCGCATTTCGCATTCTACTGCTGATTTCAATAACAAATTGTCCCCCTTTTTCACATGAAATATATAAACAATTGGGTTGATGATGAATTTCCCTCCGGAAACACCGGAAAATCTCAGATCTCAGACACAGTAGAAGGAAAATTGTGTTGAATTAACATTAACATTACCGAAATAAAAAAAAAAAATTACAACTGTAGATTTTGTAATTATTAATATTATTTTCACGTAATAAGCGGCATCGTATCGTGTAATTTTCCGTGGCTCAGTGCGCATTATTGACTTGATGATATGATTATAATGAAAGACAAATGATGAAGAATGATTGATAATCATCGAGAGGTGGGATTAAACAAAGTCCGCATATGAACATTGTACAGGAGCAGATGGTGGCTCTAGTTATTGTATTATTATGATGAATAATAATTGATTATGCATGATAATGAAATGATGAAATGCTAATATTATTTTTAATTACGATTTAATTAATTTTTAGTTTAATACTAATGATGAAATTACACGTACACGTTACACGAGCGGTTGATGAACCAGACACATTTGTATTTAAGTGGCATAATAGGCGAGTAAAGAGTTTAGGGGAGTGATGAGTAATGATTATAGATTATTAAAAGAATAATAAAGTGAAGTGAAGTAATGAACGAGTGATTATTCGTGGAGTTTGCGTTGAATTTTGGGTTTAGTTGATGAAATAAGATGACTTCAAAGGCTTTCTCGGGCAATTTTTCAATTATTGTTTATCACCTGCACATTTATTTCACATGAATTCGCCTTCTTTCATCAGTTGACGATTGATTCCCCGTTGATTGTTTAGCGAAGTATTCAAATGGAGTATGATTACATATTAATTGTTATCAATGATTAATTTAATGATAATTATTACTGATTAACTAATTATTATTGAAGAGTGCAATATGTACAAATCGAAATTCAATTTACCTTTTTATACAGAGTGATGAGGGGGAAATGAGAATGGAGTGGGGGTTAAGTGACAGATTAAAAATCATTGAGAACAATTGGTTAACTTATGGTGATAGATGGATCAATATCGTGAGAGTACCGCGTCATTGGAGGATTGAATTAATGAGTGAAGCCTTCGTCTATTGTATAATATTTATATTTCCACTCTTTCTTTTCCTCATTTTTTCACATAGAAACAAGCAAGGCATGGTCCATGCTGCTATGTATCGATAATATGTTACAACATTAGAGTAAAACTTTCAACAAATACATAAAATGCTCTTTTTATTTAAATACTCAAGTATGAATTGTTTTTCACCAAAACCACCAACAACTTCTCAACCACGGAATTCAATTTTTTCAAATATAAGGAAATAAAAAATTCTCCGGCAATTCAACAGTCGATTGAAGTGGGAACATTAAAAACAATTTATGATCTGATCAATTTATGAGATGGGGCAGATCATGTGGGGGAATTTTTTTTAAAACCCATCCGTTTCAATTTTCGAGTCAAGTTCTCCTGGACATTCAGATTTTTTGGAACATCTGAGAATCCAAGAGAGTCAGTGAATTTCTCGTATACATTTTGCTTGTAAAGGGAAATACAAATCTTCAACAAATGATTTCACAAACAGATTAGCCCCGAAGTTGAATCGAATTATTCCACTTCACTCTCCACTGATTTCTCGACTGAACGTTAATTTTATTCACCGCATAAATTTATTTTCTTTTTTAATATTAAAAACGTTGTGTAGAGACATTCAACATACATATACGTCTATACATGTATATATATATTTTTTTTTTCTTGTGTTTTCTTTTCTTTTTAAAAATTATATTAAATGTACTTTCTGCATTCAACAAATGTGGTGCGATAAACAATCTACGACTCTGAGGATATCCAAGTGGGAAAGCCCCCTGTCAGTTACACTTGACAGTTAAAAAGTGTAATTATTCAAGAACCAATTTCCCCTGACACATTCTCGATGACGGAAATCGATTGAGAGCTAGTTCCTCTAATTTTACACCTGCTTTTCCACAGTGATTTGGTCTCGAGGACTCAGTAGTCAATGAATGAAAAGTAATAATGAACATTTTCATTCATAAAGTCATTAAAAACACATACGAATACTTCGGTATTCCCCATTCTCCCATCTTCCCCTTAATTAAATTCTTAATTAATTTTGATGAATTTCTTAGGTGTAAATATGATTATCTGTTCTTAATTACCATGCGTTTGCATTTTCTGTACTACAAGAGAAAAAAAAACATTCTCATAGAAATTTTGTTTGCTTGTTTGTCTCTCAGTGTAGTGGTGAGTAAGTCGAACACGATTACCAGACGCTGCACTTGTGGATGGGGTTCATGGGTGAGCCCGGGGGACAGTTGTAGGCCCTGGCGAAGTCTTCACTGTTTGATAAGGGCCCGAGGACCCTGAATGGGCCAGGCGAGTGGACACTACTCCGGATTTTTGTTAATGCATCCTCAGGTGTCATCGAGCCACACCAGATTTGTGCGTAATTCAGGAAGAACAGTTGATCGTGGGTGAGATTAATCCCGGGGAGGAGAGGCTCCTCGCCATGCGTTGATACCCATTTTTTGTAAGCCTGGACATATTAAATCCGATGAATCTGTCTCGGTGCGAAATTTACGTCAATTGCGGTAATGAATTGCCCTTTTTGCATCAGTTTCAGCGGAAATAAAAATTTATTTATTTTGTTGGTAGAATTTTCGTGAGATTTTTTATTTAATGGATGAAAGAATACAAAATGTCAATATTATTTGATTATTAAACTCACACGAAATGACTGTTTGAGCCCTCCATTGTCAGCGATATTCTCCCCTTGCGTCATCCGTCCATCGACGTACAAATTAACATCCTTGAGCTTGTAACGTGAATACTGGTCAACGATGCACTGTGCGCGTTCCCTGAATGCTTTGATGGTGGCATTATTCCACCATTGCATCATGTTACCATCTTTGTCAAATTGTCGTCCCTTATCATCAAAGCCGTGTGTAATTTCATGACCTATAACAACTCCAATGCCTCCGTAATTGAGAGACTTTGGAAAATGCTGGGAGTAGAAAATGGGCTGCAGAATGCCAGCGGGAAATACTGAAAATAAATATCGACTGTTGGTCTCCCCGAGTATTATTTCTCTAAATTCGCAATTTTAATTGAGTCTCTTACCTATATCATTCTTATTCGGATGATAGAAAGCATTCACCACAGCTGGCTCCGTCGACCACTTGTCCTTATCCACCGGTTGGCGGAGTTTCTGGAGATTGTGATGGGCATCGTACTTCAATACCGCAAAAACATTTTCGATAAAGTGGTCCTCAGTGATATTCAACTACCAAACAGAACAAAAATTCACAACGTGAATATTTCATCACCAAGAATCATCATTTACATTAAGGGCTGTCTTCCCGAAGTATTATGTGATTGCATTGATTTTTCTAATTACAGCCAGATGATTTTTTTTTATTTTGTTTAAACCAAATTTCCGACATACGAGAATCATAACTGCATGTCGCAAATTGAGTTTCACAAAAATCAACAAATTATTTTTTTTGTAATTGGGAAAATCAATTTGGTCACGTGACCCCTCGGGAAGACGGGCCTTAAGGGTGTAATAGTTCGTAACCTCGAAGTCGCCGTGACTAATGACATGAAAAATGATTATTAAATCATAATGAAACCGATTTTCCGACTTTCGTGCCTGTTTTCTGCACGACGGAAATTATGTCTGCTCACGATTTGATCGTGATTTTACGTGGAATCGGTGGCGGCGATTTCGAGGTGGCAAATTATTACAACCGCCCCTTAAATCCAAGAGACTTGCCATCATGTACTCGTTGGAAAGTTCCAGGGAGTTCCTCAAAAAATCGGGATACCCAATTCTCTCGTTCATGGAATCAGCTTTGCTCTTGGCAACAGCTCTTGTCTCCTCGTCCATCCAATGATTCTCAGCGAGAAGTTCGTTGAAAGCCTCTCGAATCGTGTGAATCATCTCAAGGGCAGTTTTCTGGAAATCAATTACAACATCAATTTCAACAGCAATCCTATCAATCCAATCGATTCGATTAATCGGATATAATGAGGCTTCACGTCCGTTCATTAGTAATGGGTCAATTGGGTTGATCGGTTTATGGAGAAGTGCCACAAGCTGGAGGTCTAGAGTGTGATCTGACAATTTGTTTTGAAAATTAAAAGTTAAAGGAGAAAGTGAAATTAATAATTAGAAATCTAAAGCTCGATATTTATTTCTAGGCAGCGCTAGTGCAATAAAAATCCAATGTTGAGTAACAAATTGACATATAGCGAGTGTTTACTTTGCTCTCGTGATTGAAATTGTCTCGGATAAATAATGCTCCCACAGCCATTCCCAGTTTCTTGTTGGTCCACTCGACGCACTGGGACCAGCGATTCCGTTCGCTCAGGATTCCTGACAGAATCTTCCGGAATTCCACGCGTTTCTGCTGGTATTCGTCGATCATGTGAGGCATTATCGACATCACCAGCCGCCAGAGAACGTAATTATGAAGAATTCTGGGCAAAAAAAATAAATTATGACTTACAATATTTCATTGACATTCTAGCAAGTCACCAATAAAAATTCTCTTCTAAAAATTTCAAGAGGGGCGCGAGGGAGGCCAACATTTCGCCGACATTGGACCGAGCCCGGCCCGACCTGGCGCCGACAGTGCGCCAACATTGCCCAACAATTACCAGAAGCGAATTTGTCAGCTTATGAGAAACGTTTTCCCTAATTACTGAGAGCATTGACCTTCGATCTGTCTTCTGAATGATTCTCCCCATCTCCACGAAATACGGCATGGCGTAGGACACAACGGGCTCATTATCACCGATACCCGAGGCGTTCAAAAACTGCTGCAAATAGAGTGTCCACTTGACTTGTGGAATTTTACTCTGCAATTCTCGGAGCGTCAATTTCTGGTATATCAATGATGTGTCATGCCTGTCAGCCTCTGGCATTGATGCATTAGCTAATTCCTTTTCGAGGGCAATCACGTACTCGAACTCGGTGCGAGCTCTTTTTGGCTCTGCACCCAGAAGTACTGCCACACTCGTCATGTAATTATGGTAAGCACGTAGCTCTCGTTCACTGCTGGAGTTCAAGTAGTAGTCACGACTCGGCAGTGCCAATTGCATTTGATCCAACTAGAATGGAATAATGAATTTTAATTTGGTAATTGGCTCGAGGAGGGCAATCGAAATAGAAATTTTTAGTGGAGAGAAAACAAAAAAACTCAATCAGAGAGGGGCTAAAACGGGGGACATTTTGGCAACTAATGACAGCAGGAGGTGAATATTTCTATTGGCAGTCAGGTAGTGCTAGGACTGGATCGATGAATCTCCCGATGGATTTATTTAATTATGTCTAAATTAAAACCATGAGCCATTCTCTACGGTCTTACTTTGCCGGCGCACCTGGAGGATGTTGGTCGAGGAGTTTTTATCATCGGGACCAACCCAGGGCTCGACGAGGGCGCCTTCGTTGAAGTCAGCCCGGAGCCGTCCGAGGAGGATTTCGATGCTGTGCTCGGGGGCCTGCCAATTGGGACCCTCCACCACTGGCCATCCTCCCAACTGCTTCAGGATTTTCTTCAGGGGAGTGTCACCGATCCTTCTGATTTGAGCTATAAAATTCATGGTTTATGGCTTATTGGAGATTGACGCGGAGCGATAGGCTTTTATTGATCAATCCTTACGTATATCCATGCAAGATCTGTAAAACTGCTTGGCCTTGAAGGTGGCACTGTTGTCCTCGATGTTGGGGGCCTCCTCGAGGACACGTTTGAGGATTATTTTCAGCTGATCCGAGAGCACTTCAAAGGGATTTATGGAACTTCTGTCCTCGGGGATTACGTGCATGTGATTCCACGTGCCGCAGGCGTACTGAAAAAAATCCACGCATGGCGCAGCAGTTTTGTCCATCGCTGACAATAGGCTGGCAGCTGCAAAACAGTTTTATCCACTGAACAATAGCTCGTTACGGAATTTTTTTCAATGCCGTTAATTAGATCAGACGTAGAAGACAAAAATGAATTTTTAGGGGGGACTGAGAGAATGGGGGCAGACAAATTTAGATGACATGACGAAATTAAAAATACTACTTTCTGTCATTTTTAGACGGTCGTCTTTATTTTTTCGCCCGCCTCGACTCACCTGTTTTTATACATTCCTCTGTCAGGCAAACTTTTGGCCCTGGAAGAGAAAGAGAAATGTGAAGAGAGATTATTGCCGAAGGCGAGCGCACAAAAATTACGGCAATTCATTGGAGAACATCTCGGAAACTGGAGGATTCACGAGAATATGGTAACGGATCTTTTTTAAAGAGCAGTTGACCGAGAAATTTGTAAAATTAATTTGTATCGATTTATTCAACTTACGTGCGTCTCGGATACACTCCCGTCCCCTATTCAACGCAAGCAATAGGAGGGTAAATAAACTAGTAGCGAGGAGAGCAACGGCAAGGACCCCGAGGAGTTGCTGGCGATTAGTGGGTCCTCGTCGACGTCTCGTGACGGACGTGGCCCTCGTGATCCCCGGAATTCTCCCGGAATTCCCCTGAGGGTGGACGATTGTTGTCGTCGTACTACCCCTCGGACCACACGTTACCTAGAACCCCAAGTCGTCTCACCCTCACAGGAAAAAATAATTCACTCCAAAATGTGAAAACGAGAGGAGAATCTGATCGACTTAAATCGATTTTTTTTTGGAAAAAAAATGTGTAATTAAAATTAGGTTAATCTTCAATACGTCGTGGCGCAAGGAAACGATTTTAATGTGCAATAACTCCTCTCGAAGCTTCCGAGAATATATTGAAAATGCCACGAGACTCGTCAATTTCTACTCTGCCAATTTTGAGATATTGAAGACCAACGGAAAAGTGCGAACTTTCGTATTTCCACAACTGAAGGGCTTCGGTATCGAATCAAAATTGATGGATTTGTTTTTCCACCTGTAGCGTCGTAGAGTGCGGCATTTCGTGCTCATCAGGTGGCGAGAGAGCCACATTCTTGGGTATAGAGTTTGTCCTCAAGTATCCATTATTAGTTTCCGGCTTCATTTATTATTTTTACTTCAATCAATTATTTATAAACACAATTTTATCTCACTTTCTCTCTCTTCCCCTTCCCATAAACAATCTGAAAAGATATTATTTATCGATCGGATGGTTATCAGCATGAGCTCGCCACCTCAATTATGAGTTTTAAATAGACTTTTCTTAGGATTTTCAAAGCATAAAAAAATCATAAAATCCGAAAACATTAAATTTCACGAGAATTTTATTTACGAGTGCGTTTAATATATCGAAAAGATCTTGAAATATCAATGAGATGCAGCAGTTGTTGGGGAAAAAAAATCTGTAGCCACGAATTGTCACGAGAAATCATGAAATTTCAATGCTCAATCTCCAAAAATCCAATTATTTGCCTTAAAAATCATCCCTACAAGAAAATCCCATATAAACTTATTTTCCGAGAATCGAATGCCCGACAAAAAAGTATTTAACAAAAGTTTTGCTATTCCGCTTAGATCCCGAGATATTCCCCCAGGAACTCACTCTCACGTCACCCCAAATTCGTCCTCTACCACTTCATTGGCGAATTGTCAATTCACCAATTGTCAATTATCATTCCCGACGGTTTAGTATCAAAACTGAAAGACCTTTTGATCGTTTCACTAAACATATGAATCACTAAATCGACAACAATCCTGAAATTTCAGTTTTTTTTCATTTTTCCAATTTTCGTGTTAATTTATCACGAATTTTAATGTTTAAATTTTAATTGTTAACTCTGTACGGGAGAAGTCGTCACGGGGCTCGTGACGACGGTCGGTGCCAGACTGAAGATGGTGTATGTGCGTTTTGTAAAAGTTAGAGGTGGAAAACTGGTGGCGCGCCGAGAGTAGTCACCAACGGCGGGAAACTGTTCGCCCCATTGTCATTTTGTCGGCTCCGCATCGACGCGGTTTTGTTTATTGACGTTGGAGGGGTGAGTGGTGGACAATTGGGTGTGGATGGGGGAGAGTATCGGACAGTTGGAGACTAACTGCCTGGATTTTTTTCCCCCCTCTTTCGTTATATGTTTGGCTTGCCGGATGCCTGGAGGACGGCGACGAGGGATTTCAGTCGGGGGTGAGGGACGATACTCAGGTCGATACAGAGTCTGCGCTCTCCTGAGGCTGGCCTGCTTGCGGCAGGGGATACGGACCTGGTGAGTCAGACCGGAGGTGACGGACGATCCGTTGCATTTCTGAATTTCGTGGGGGGGGGGACGACTGGGGGACTTGGGGCAGAAGTTTCGTTTGGCTCAGATTTACATTTTTCAGGGATTGCTGTTCATCGTCCACCAGGAGATCGACAATCTGCTGTTAACTGTTTATTTATAATTAATTTTATCATCAATAAAATTTTGAATGAATGAATTTTTAATTTTTGCAGCTCATTCAAAAAAAGACAGTTCTTAAAATGACCGATTAAAAAAAGAATGTCGGAGTGAATGAAGACGCTAAATTGCCCTCAAAGGGTGACCCGAAAAGGGGGTAAAAAGAATATAACAATCGGAATTGAAAGATTGGTCATATTAGGGAATTGTGGAAAAATAATGGAATTGAATTTTCTTTACATATTCCCGCCCTCACTCTAGAGACAGTATTTAATAAATAATCTTGACATTTTCCTTACTAACTGAGCAATAATTAACGCCTCTTCCGGTAAAAGTTCGGAAAAGTCGAGCGAACTTTTCCCTCACCTTCAGCGCCTTCAACAATCCAAGAGTCTTATCATTAATTTAGATAGGGCACTCTTGTCACATGCCGAGAATTTTCATCGAGTGGAGTTCGGTATATAAACCAGGTTGACATGGAGACAGTCAAGTGCAGTTGCACTAATGGTGAGAGAAGGTAAGGGAGAGAGAGAGAGGGAGTTCGGAGATGAAGCCGATTGTAAGTTTCTATAATGTGATTCTGTTTTGTGAATTATTGAAGCAAAACCCTACCAATATTATAAGTCATAAATGTTATAAACAGGTAAATACGAGTAAATAAATAAATAGATAAGGAAGTGAATAAGGAAATAATTTTTAATTCGCCAAAAAGCGGCGGAATTCATTTAATTTCCGGTTTAATTATGAGAGTGCACAAATTTATAAGTCCCAAAATTCAGACGAGTCTTTCAACAGTGACCCGAAGCAGCTGAAGGACCCTCGTAAGGAGGTTCGGGACGACCTGGAGAACTGGACCTCCGATTATCCCCGAGAGCTCACCAACGACTCCGGAGATGACTCCCTGGAGGGACTCAGTGACATTTCCCAAAGTGTCATTCAACAAGAGCTCGACTCTCCCCAGGATATTTCTGAGTTGGGCGATGAGGTCTCTATTCAAGATAGCATCGGGGGCCTTCTCCAGACGGCCGAGGGTATTGACGAGGATCGCCCTCACCTGGAGTAGAAGAGTAGCGACAAGACCTCCCTGAGGTGTTCCCTGGATATTGGAGCCCTCCAGCCTTGGGAGGAGGGACTCGATGCTGCTGAGGAGAGAATCAATTTGCTGGGCTAATTGGGGCTGGGGTGTACGGTTTATCGTACGGTCGAGGAAACCGCTCCAGGCCGAGGCGAATCCGCCGTTTGACTGGGGGTTCGATGAGGCGTCGAAGCCTTGCGGGGCTGCAAGGGCCATCGCCTGCAATCAAAATAAAATGGTTGGACGTTGACTCGTATTTGGCAATTACTGAGATTCCCCCTCTTTTTCCCATCAATTGTTAATGATAGAGCTAGTAAAAAATACTAGACAAATAAAAAATGAAGGTTTCTGTTGCTTCTCAGGTGTTATAATTTTTCCTGAAGATTTTTTAATTTCTCCCCCAGTAAAAAAAGTATCATTCAAGAGTCGATTGAAAAGTAAATAGGGACATTGAAAAATAATTGAAGAGGTGAGTGTGAAGTGATGAAGAGTGCGACGCAGGTAATACAGAATCTCATGTTGAAATATATTCAATGTTTTTTCGATGCTTCTGTTGCTTCTAAGGTGTTATAATTTTTCGTGAAGGTTTTTTAATTTATCCCCCGGTTAAAAAGGATTACTTCAAGAGTCGATTAAAATAGTATATTGTGCAACTAGTGCGTAAAGTAGCACTTTTTCGCACGAGTTCTGCACACGAAGCGAAAAAGGCGATACGCACGTGTTGCTCACTTAATTTTTTGCAATACCTGTCAAAATTCGCTTTGAGGGGAGGTTTGAGGGCAAAATGGTTTTTTTGTGTGCGGAGTGCGGAAAAGTCAAGATCGTGTGTAAAGTGAAATTCGAGTGCGTAAAGCGAAGCTTTACGCCCGATTTGGGACTTTTTATCAGTCAGTCCGTAAAGCACTACTTCACGGCCTAGTGTCAAAATGTACAATTTACGCACACTGTGCGGAAAAGTGCCACTTTACGCAAGAAAACCGGTACCGAAAAGTGAACTTTTTGGGCAGGTATTGCAAAAAGTAAATGGAGAGATTATAAAATAACATCATTTAACAGTAGATGGGGACCTCAAAATAATATCGTCGACAAGTAAATTGGGGCATTGAAAAATAATTGAAGAGGTGAGTGTGAACTTACGAAGAGTGCGACGAAGGTAATACAGAATCTCATGTTGAAATGTTTTCAAGTTCCTCTGAAAGTTTGCAATTGGAATATCAAGTCAGGATGCCTCTCGTTCACATCCCGTAAGCTTATATACCAAATTTGAATCGATAAAAAAAAAACGCGGAGACAGTGAGTGCACACGGTAAAACAATGACGACAGCAAATGTCATAACTAATATTTGCAATTACGGGGAAAGATAAGAGAGCAAACAAGATCATTGAGAGCATCTCGTGGATAAATTTGACTAATCCGAGACTCAACTGTGTTTTGTTCCGTATTTCTCAAAAATCCTGGAAATTATTTATTTAATCAGAGAATAGTGTGGAATATTTTTTCCATTCGTCAAAATTGCCCATAGAGATTGAAAAAATCTCGCTAATTAAAAAAATTATTCAAATTTGTCCTCTACCTTTACCACTGTCGATAACTTATCCCTCTCCAATGATTCCCTAGGCCCTAAAAAATAATTCTTTATCTACTGACGGTCGGAGTGCCCTTCACCAGTCCTCAGCAACAGAGATTACTCGAAAGAAATCATCAAAAAATGTTATTTCGCAATTTTTCCGATAATTGTCCCCGGTAAACAATCAAGAAATACTCTTATCTCAAATCAAGCTAATGACATAATAAACCGATAAGCCACGCCAGATGTATAAATAAATGACGAAAAATTAATTTAATTTCCTCGTACGATTTATTAAAGCAATTATCTTAATCCTAAATCAATGTACACAACTCCCTAAATCAACTGACTAAAATATTCCCCCCACATTCCGATGATAATTGAGCTGTGGATGCTGATGACTGTAGTCATATCCTTGATCGTAGCCCCACTCAGTGCCACTAACTGGATTTTGTACCCCCTGGGTGCCAATGGTGTGTGCAGGATTGTGATGACTCGGATGAGTCGATGAGTATTCACTCCCTTGAAAATGATTGAAATTACCCCAGCCGAGTTGCGATGCCCTTGTCCAATCATTATTGCCTGCAATGTCAATGGAATTATGTGAATAAAATTGGCGATTCGAATGAGTCAATTTGGTGTTGTGTATAAAATAGAAATCATTTTTTTTTAACATTCCTGTTTTACAACAAAAAAAAACGACATTCTCGCATTGTTTGAAATTCATTGAATGGACTTAGTCGGAGAAAATGACCAAATATCAACACTGAGAGAAAAACGTACTTTTGACTGAAATAGTATATTGTGCAACTAGTGCGTAAAGTAGCGCTTTTTCGCACGAGTCGTGCATCGCTTGCACGAGTGACCGGGCTAGGCGATCACACGAGACGAAAAGGGCGATACGCACTAGTTGCAGGCCTAATTTTTTACAATACCTGCCAAATACCTTCGCTTTGCGGAAAAGTCAAGGTCATGTGTAAAGTGAAATTCGAGTGCATAACGCACGATCTCTGACTTTTACGCACACTGTGGGGAAAAATACGACTTTACACACGAAAAACTGTACCGAAAAGTGAACTTTTTGGGCAGGTATTGCAAAAAATTAATTCTTGGTTCCTGAATTTTTTTTCATATGACATAATTCTTAAGTCACTCATCTTCTCTTGCCCCTTAAGTACTCACGTTGTTCAGGGAATGAAAAACCTCATAAATTTCCTTCTCTGGACGATGAAAAATACTTAAGGATCAAAAGAAAAAGATTGGCTGAAGAATTATGCGATAGTAAAAAATATTCTTGAAACAAGAATTGATTTTTCAGCCAAAAGTACGTTTTTCTCTCAGTGAAACGACGTTAACCATTAAATTGTCTCCAGCCTTGCCTCGGCGCTTGAGCATCCCCCCAAATTCGTGCAATGAGAGATAAACGACTTACCAGAATTGTGCGACAGACTGGCGGGTGCTGACAGCCCTGCAGCAGGTTGCAAAGAAGTAGGTTGGCCAATCTGAGGAGTAGAGAGGCCACCAAGAGATCCAGGGATGGGAACGGAGCTGTGAACTGAACTCATAGTGGTAGTGGTTGTTGGCAACACCTGGCTAACTATGGTAGCTGCCACCTGATGGACAACACTAGCCGGTGAGTGATGAATAGTACCACCTGAGGCTTGGTGGAGGCTGGTCGGTACCTGGGGTATGCCACTCGGCACCTGAGGCATCAATTGGCTCAGCTCTGCCATTCCGTATTGGCAGGGGGTTTGACTTGACGGGAAATTCTGCATCGAGTGGCCAATACTGCCCGTATGCTTGCGCATTCTTGCTCGACGATTGCTAAACCATACCTTGCAAAAATTAAATAAAAACAAAATTATCTCATGATGAAGAAAAACCCAAATCGAAGTGGATAGATTCATTTTCCGTGAAGGTTAGATCTGATTGAGGGTCGTTTTGACGTTTTTGAAAATAGGACATTTCATGCCTGAAAAGCACTTTTTCGACACATTGAGATGAAAAATTATGTTCGTAACTCGTGAAAAAAGTGGTTTTTGACTCGTGGGATTATATCCCTCGCCTTCGGCTCGTGATA
>JAPYZM010001363.1:0-46854 GCA_030522845.1 Psyttalia concolor
GGGGGGGGTTGGATCAGGTGTACGGGTGAGAGAAGGACAGTAATGGGAGGGAATTGTGGAACGTGGACGGAAACCTCGGCAGTACGCGAAACTTTTCGCCAAAATTATACGCTCTCATTTTTACGAGATGGAATTGCTGACCGTTACGCCAACTGCCTAACGAAAAAGTATGCGAATTGTTCGCGCCCTCTTCGCAGAGGAGTTGGTGGGGTGGGAGGCGGGGGGGGGGTAGGGTGCCTTGAACGAGGACAGCTAAACGATTATTTCGTTCGATCATATTGCGGTATACCCGCTACCGTTCAATCGCGATACAAACCCTGGAATTCACGTATTGAATTCGAGTGGAGAGATTTTTTTTATATATCGTCAAAGACCCTCTAATTTACTGAGCCATAATTTTTGGTGATAAAAGTCTCAATTGAACTGTCATACTCGAGGGACGGGGAAGATAATTGATTTTTTTTCCGGCATTGCGGTGATGACAAGAAATGAATAAAATTTATTTTATTGAGGGCAGGGAGTGAGAGGGTTTCAGATTTTTTTACGACTAAAAAAATAGAACACAATTGAAAATATGAAAATTACGATTGTTACGTAAAGAGGAAGTGGCAAGGAATTGGTAGAATTTTCTAGGAAATAATTTTCTTGTGGTGAGACCCCTGTCTTCATTAGTTATTCCGAGTCTTTTATGTTGAACTATAATGATGTTATTAATGTTGGGTTTTAAGTAAGAAAACATTGAGGTAAATCCAAACATTAATTTGTTTACAACAGCAAGACACGCAGCACTAATATAAAACTAGTTTATCTCGGGGAAAAATGTTAAAATAGAGATTTTATTGGTTGTAGATAGAGAAAAGAGGGGGTGAGATGGGAGGAGGGTGGCGGGAAAATTCTAGGTTACACAGATGCTGCAAAGGTCGTAGTAACCTTCCCAACTGAAATTAACGTGGAGTGTATAGCACACTGGACGAAACCCGCATCGACGCAGAGAGGTAATATATCAAGTTGTCCTGACGCGCAACACGATTTCACGAGTTCATCGGGACGAAGACTCGCCCACCGTGTGTCGGGTAATTGGCCAGGTTTTTCGCTGAGTCTCTCCGATATAACGTTCTCTAAAAATTATTACAATCCTTTGCATTAATTTCCCATTGAACGCAACACAGTATTTGAATTCCACTCGCACACTGGCAAAGGTTTACGTGTGTGTGTCCATTTATTGCCAAACAAATATTCCAATTCTTACCTTTCCAGTAGGTAAATAAAAATTTTACTGTTTCTGGGGCCATAAATTTCACTCGCGTCGAGTTTTCAGGGGGTTTTGTTTGTCGTTAAGATGAAAATCATTGATTCTGGTATTTGAGTTTTTTTTTTTGAGGGTTTTTATATTTTTTTAATCCGGTTTATTCGATATGGATAAATAAGTGAACGAGAGACAGGGGTTTGCAACTGTTTTGCTTTGAATTCAATGGATATTTATGGCGTTATTTGATAGAGATCACATTTCCATTGAGTGAATTGCATTGACGGGAGATATGCTTCGGGGAAGTTCATAAGAAATGTTGGAAATGAGGAGAAATAGGGGGAATTCAATTGAATGGGAAAATTCCAGACCTCGTTGGACATTTGCATTCTCGTTGAATTGAAAAAAAAAAACGACTCAATCTCTTTCATATTTGGATTCAAGTTGAATAGTTGTCACATGAGCAATTTGAAGACCTCGTTGATTTTTTTTTTTAGTTGAATTCTGGATGATTGTAGAAGAAGATGAAGTTTTTAAAAGGTCGGAAGGATTTTCTTTTGATAAAATTCAAATGATTGTGAATAACTTAAAGTAAAAATCACACGACAATTCCATAAATTATAGGATTTTTCAATTGAACTCCACTATCAGTTATAAATTGAGATAATAGTTGAATTTGAAAAAAATTGAGAGAATATATTGACTTGAATTGCAAAACAATTTTCAATGAATAATCTAAATGGAATTTCCGCTCTAATGATGGAATAAAATATTTCTCTCTGGGTAATTAATAGTAATTTGTCACGAAGTATATTTCCCACTTCCATTCTCATAAATTCCCCGTTACTCAAAATCTTCATAAATTCAGGCTGTGGCAATAATTTTCAACGAAAATCATGGAAATGAAGAGAATCAGAAGTAGAGATGAAAGATAATGCCAACTAGTCCTGCCACCAACTTCTCAAAGAGCCAAAGTGCACACATATATATCCACATATATGGGGGCAATCATTCGTGACTAACGTTCTCTCAACGCTTACGATCCATGGAATGTTCATTTGATAAGCACCCGCTGTAAGATATAAGTCCAATTTGCATATGTCACTGGTGCACATGTGTAACTTGCATCCTTGGTGCCGGGCGTGTAACTTTGACAAGTTTATGCACTCGCACCGCAAACCCAGGGGGGGTTAAACTCCCACTGTCTAACGTGCGCCACTGAGCGAGAGAGAGATATCCGGGGTATTGCTGTGCCTTACTCGGTGTGTCACTGTGAAGTATGTATTTTCCTTCCATGCATCATGTGGGAATATTTTGTCAATTTTGAGGGAGAGAAACATTAAATACCATCTCGTGATGGAGAAATAGAAATGAAACGTCACTTTTCTATTTAAAGTGATTAAAGTTGTTAAAAATAATCGTCGGGAGTATATATGACACCGTTGAACAATTTTTATCTGAATTTTGTGGCGTATTTGTCGGAAATTCTGAAGCGATTTCATATTCAATGAAATTTCAAGCAATTTTGTCTTTGATAATTCGTGATTTCGCAAAGAAATCTATGAAAATTGGAAATTTTTCATTCATTGGCCTCTGAAAATTGATTGAAATTCGGAAAATTTGGTCGACGCAATTCTTGAATTTTGAAGTTAATGATTCCGAATATAATTTTGGGGGAGGAAATTCAGGACTCGATGCTGAATATTCATGCTCCTTTAGAAATTTAACTACATTCGGCATTTACGTTTTTACGCTGCTCAAAATTCCGGAATTTCACTGAATTTTCCAGGAAACTAGAACTTTCATGGTTTTTCTGCCACCGACTCAGCTGCAGTGTTGCTGTCCATGAAAATCCATTGTTTTTTCTAACAGTGTCGTATTCGATGATTTATAATATTCTTGCGTGACAAGTGCTAACACGTTAATCCAAATTAAACGGGACATTTTTTTACAACGATATTAGATATGCAGTGGGAGGGTAAAAGATCTCAACACCAAAGGGACTGATTAAAAAACAAAATTAATCCCCAAAACTGCTAAAAATCCACGGACATCCTTCAAGGAAGCGATGACAATCCCCCTCCCCTTTGAATGTTAAACAACTGCTAAAATTAGTATGGCTATCGGCTTATTTTCACGGATATTATCCGAGCCACGTGTCGAAAATTGCCGGGTAAATGGGTTTAGTGTCGAGCTACTTCGTGCTATGCCTCCCATATCAGAGGGTGCCTGCGGAGTGCGAAAATTCGACGCCCACGGGGCCCCTCTTAGACGGGATATTGGCACGGTACATGCCCCGGTAAGAGAGGGGAAAAAAAAGCAATCCAACACTCCCAAAGAACCGAAACAAAACAGAACTCAACAAGGCCATCAGACAAGAACAGCGAGAGAGAAGAACGACGGGCATAAGAAAATTCGTCACTTGTGAAAAAACAAATTCACCGAAAGTGGTGTGGGGCTGTAGCAGGGGGGAAGTGGAGCGGCGGTGAGAAAACGACGTAAAGTCATTCATAAAGGTGAAGCAAGTAGAAATTAACTGCAACCCAAGACTGACAAGGGAGTAACCACCCTGACAGACTATACCGACAGTTGTATAAGACGAATTGAAAGCGGAACGTGCCCTGAATTTCCAATGCAGGACAAACCCAAGTGGTGGGTATTGCTGAAAAACGAAAAAACAACAACAAAAAAAAAACGCAAAAATAAATGAATAAAAAAATTATCGGGATGAGGAGAGGGCGATGGAGGATGAGACATGTGAAAGAGGAAAGTACGTCTTCCAAGTGGAATCGCGATTTCTCGAGAGATCGATTATCGCAAGAATCGGATATGTACATGGCCGCTCGTTATCGAATAAAAAGACAGCCCGTCACTCTTCTCGCTCTCCTTACCACCTTGTCTTTTTTATTCCCTTCATTTTTTCCCCCCGCTCTCTCTCTCTCCCTCTCTCTCTCTCTCGTCCTCTTATTTTTTTCGCTCACTCACTCCTCTCATCGCACTCTTGCACACTCTCAAAATGTTCTGTTTCTTATCCTCAAGTTTTCGCGCACGGGGACTCCTCGCACTCGTCAGACACCCCTCGTTCTGCCCTCCTCTCTACCTTTTCAGTTCCTCACCCGTGTGCTGCGCAGTTTTTATTAAAAAAGTTCGTCAACTCATTAACGGCCGTTGGAGAAAGGCAATCTCATTATCGTCGCAACTTTATTTCCCCCTCGCCATCTCGCCTCCTCCCCCCCTCTTCTCGTCTCATACCCCCGCACTATACCCATCCTGAATTCATCCACGACGTGCTTCTACCGAGGAGCTCCAGAGTCCCTTTTTATGAACTCCACCGGCTTATAAGACCTTTTTCTTACCATATCCATCTCTCTCACGCCCATTCGACTCGCCATAGGAGTTGGCGGAGGAGGGGTGAAAAAGAGTGAAGAAGGAGTGTGAGAGGATAGTCTGGACAAGAGGAGCTTATTAGCAAATGTTCCCTGTTCCTCTTACAATTATTGTCTTTTATGTTCTACCTCGTTAGAACTCCTTGGTGGAAAATGAATAATTAAAGTTGAAATATTTGCAGTAACACTTTGCCAGACTTATGGGGTGAGATGGCGGTAGCTGGGGAGGGAAATTTATTTAAATGATGGTTGAATGCGCTATTAAGGGTATTTCAATTACACTTTCACTATCGGTATTATTGCAAGAGTTGGAAAATTTACTTACTCCGCAGATTGTTATGTCAGGTTTTGGCTGGATAATTCAATTAGAACGATTGGAGATAAAATTTTATTTTGGCAAAGTTTTATTTTCGATATGTCGAGGGGTCAATGATAACCTAACATGGAAACTTTAATTTTTGAAGATTTTAAGACCTCACCGTTCTATGCATTGAAAATTTAAACGAATTTATTGCTTGATTTTCATCAAATTTCAGAAAGCCCATACGCACTTACCACAAATACGACAATCGTATTGTTTTAACTCTGCCTAGAATTCAATAATACTTATAATTTTTATCACAGATACGACTGCAGTTGACAGTGATTTAATAAATATCTCTCAATATTTTTCACTCAATAAATCTGACAAATTCGATGATTGAAAAGGCTATAATTTCCCACAATTTCAACAAAATTCAGTAGCTGTAAACAAAGGCCATTCAAACGCTAATTGATCGCTCCATCAACTGCATTTCAATTACATTCATCAACATCCCATCATTTAACCACTAAAATATCATTCCCAAATGATAACCAATACCTCCTGAATCCCCTTGAATACATCATCCCAAATGCCCGCACAGGGAGGGGGAAAAAAAAAGATATACATAGATCTATATATATATATATATAAAAATCCAATAAATTCTCAATCATTTAAACACTCAATCATTTCAACTTTCACATTGTCAATTCACATTTGAAAATGGCATGATTGTGAGAGTAGACGTACGGTCTCTGGGGCGGACCAGCCGTGGCATCGTTGGTGTCTGTATCCGTGAATTGTATATATGAGCCATGAAACACCCTCCCTCCCCCCGCCTCCTCCCTCAGCCTTTGCCTCTCGCTGTTGGAGTCCTCAGGCGCGTCAAGCAATTCCGATATAAATCGGTCGCGCGCGGCGAATCGATTTATCGGCCTGATGGAGGGGAGAACTCCATGTAGAGGGGAGGAGGGGGGGGGGGGCAGGAAGGGGGCAATGAGGTGCAGACGTCAGCGGGCGGTTTGACCGGTGTGAAAAGAACAGCGCCAAACTTCCATCGACAGATTTAGAGCTATATACGAGGGTGCGCCGGGTTCGTGATGAATCGGGGTGGTACAGTGATGTGAAACATTGGCTGGTCAGGCGGAGGGAGGGGGGGGGGGGCAGGGGCAAAAAGAGGTGGAGATGGGGTAAGCGCCTTCGGGCCAGTTCTGGCACGGTGGAATGAAACTTAAATCGCGCGTGATTACTTTACTCATGAACGAGCAATTGCAAGTGCGTTTGAAATTTGAGCGAGCCACTGGACCTCCATAGGATGGCGGTTAATCTGATGAGGAGGGGGAAAGGAGGGGAGGGTTTGAACTGGGATGGGGGGGTTTGAATTTATGCACGCAGAAAAAATAGAATCGTTAAAAATATACTGGGTGAAGAAATTGTTGTGGTGAAGGGCGCTGAGGGAAGTATTCAGTAAAAATTAATTGATTTGATTGATTTCCGTTTTTTTAGTAATTAATTAATGGAGTTTTTAAATTTTCACCTCGATGTAATCGGCGAGCCAACTTTTACGCAACTTGTTCACAATTTTTACAGACAATTTTTTTCCTTGGATTTGGTTGATTTAAAGGGTATCTGCTCTGTTGCACAGAGAATTCTATTGTTGATTTTTGAAATACATAAAATTTGATGATGTCGTACATTATGCGCGGCGGAAAAGTATTACTTAATCGGAAAAAAAATCGTCACTGTAATCATTTTCAACATTGCGGCATTTGTGATTTTTCATCTCGAGGATCCTCGAGTTTCCTAAAAATGATTTATAGGTATAAATAATCTTCCATTGTCGGGAAAGAGTATATCTACTTTAAGAGCCGGGTGTATTAATTTGTCACCTCGAAATCGCCGACCCTCATTACACGCGAAATAATTATCAAATCGTCAGCAAACCTGCTTTCCGACCTGTGGAAGTCACGCACGGAGGTTCGAAATTAATTTTGCTTATGATTTAATTGTAAATTTTTTTATAATTAGCCACAGCAATTTTGAGGTTACGAATTATCACATCCGACTGTTAATCGTCAAATGTTCACGTTAAAGCGATAGATTCATCCTAAAAAAAATGATATTTCGTTCAAGTAATGACTTCTCCAATATTAATTAGTTTTTTTCTCTCGAGCTGGGTCTTATGGGCATTCAAGTGGATGATGTTCAATGTGAAGTATTCTGTGAATCAATTGGCCGAATTGGCATCGTGTAAAATTGTTGTATGCTGCAGACAAGTCGTCGTTGCACACACCACAAGAGCGCAATGTCCCTCATAAATAACCTAACGGCCTCTTCCCCCACCCACTTCAGGGCGATTCTTTTTCTTATATATATATATACTTTTTCTGTTTTATTTCAATCTGGCCTCTGCGTTTATATTCCAAGTGAAATGCCCCCCCTCCCCTTCCTCCTCACCCATTACTACACACACAACACAGATGGATTGTTATGTATCTGCCAGGTTGGTTCAATTTATTGCCAGATACATATACTCTGTTATAGATGGGTTATCCCTCGACGTTTGATGCCTTTGCTGTGGGCTCCTTTTTCTCCATAGTATATATGGCCAAATGTTACATTGCATGGAAACAATGCTACAAACCGGTACCACGAGTAAACGAGCGAATCGAGGTTTACCGATGAAAATTCATAAAAATCATAGAGCGTGACCGATGCCAAGTGATCCCGTTGGAATTCATATTTCCTGTTTGGTGTTTTTGAATGGAGATGGAAATTGTGGTGTAATATTGCTGGTAATAGTGGCTGTGAACAGTCACCAATGCCTACAATTGTTTCTGTAATGGCCAATGTAGGATGATAGAAAATCAAAGGGGAAAGGTGAAATGTCTCTCGGGTGAAAGTGACATTATTTTGCCCGACGATTGTTTGCAATGGATTCTTCAATGACATCAACTGATACACTGACAAACAAAATATGCGGCTGTGAAATGGAAATGTTTAGATACATTTGCTTGCGGCAAGTAAATTTACTTTGGCAGAAGAAATTTTTTTTTTCCAAGTTTAGAGTTTTGTTTAGTCGAGCAGTTCTTCGAAGGAATGCCGGAAAAATTGCACCGCTGGTGCGCTAGAATGGGCTCATTCTGACGGTTTCGGTAACATTCACGGGATAGTACGAGTATTTTTACTGCGCGCTGCAAAAACTTTTCGTGCAGTTGTCCGGGAATTCATCCGGACCCGTCGTAATGAACTTATTCCGCGCTGCTCCATAGACATTTTTTTGGATTTCTACTTTCTTTCATTTTTCTAGTGGAGGAAACTAAATGGGGTCTAATGAATTGGAATTATAAAGTTTTCGGATGGATAATTTTGCTCTGTTAATGAGAGAAATACTTGAGCTTATTTTTTTCGCCATTTGAGTTTATAATGATAGGTCTCTTTGTGCGATCGAAACCAGAATTTCTCATTTTTCGATATAATTATTTAATTGTTAGGCTGAGTAAACCTAGAATAATCGTATTCTGAAAATACGGATTTTAAAAAAGCCATTTGGCGCTTAATCAATGGAATGATTGAGAATTCCTCATGTCCAATCCTCCAAAGCATTGGAACCCACTCGGATATCCTCGAAAGGAATAATGTGACACTGAAGTATTAAAAAAAGGCCACCGATTGGCAATTAAAATTCATTAAAATCACGAGGCATGACCGTACGGATTCCGCCGAAATTTATTCTCAATCTTACCCGAGTACCACTTGCCGCCTCATTGTTTCCTCATCCTGTGCATTCACGAGTAAAAAAAAGAACTCTCCGAAATTTTTCGTACACGATTTATTATCACTCCTTTATCGCCCGGAGATGCGAATTTAAGGATCAAATCGCAGTGAATGATCAAAAAAGGTGTTGAGTCATTTCTTGCATCGCTCCACTTTATTTCCCCCTTTTCTGCCGCAGATAATTTGGCACTTCATTTCGCTCGGGGTAGACTTGAAATATTTCTAGCATGTCTTGTCTCCGCACGGAATAATATCAACAACAATTCAGTCTACTTATAAATTTATTTTCATCGAAAATTTATTTGTGACATTTATTTACCTATTTAATTAGACATACGGATGACATTTATCCGCTCAATGGAACTCTCGAGGATTTTCGAGTTTAACCTTCGTCCCTAAAATTCATCCATGTCAAACGCTTCACCAACTTCGATATGCACGAGGCAGGAGAAATACTTGAGAGGATGCAAATGCTTGTAGACTTCTACTGCCTCTTAGGTTCCGCGAAATTCAGTGCAACTAGCGAGTTTCCTGGTTTATCGTGGAGAAGAGAAGAGCTTTGCGCTTGGGGTTTTTGGACTGAGGTGAATTCGATGGAAAACGTTGGCTCCTCAGGTAGCTTTCGAACCAATTTACGGCATCACTTCTGTAGAGAAGTTGCCACTGGATTATGCAAGTTTCGTGGGGTAAGGGCGAGAATTCTTGAAATTAGAAATGGCTTTGTCATTCTACCAGAAATTTCGGGAAATTCGGGGATGTTCAGAATGTGAAGTACAAAGGGGGGCAGGAATTTCATTGCTTTTAATGGAATGATTGGCCAGTCTTCCACTTCACTACGTATTACTTAAACAGATGATTATTTTAATACTCAAAATTTTTATCGCCAAATCGATGGGAAGATGTGGTTCGAGAGCTTTACAATTTTTCAAATTTTTGATTTCTCGATCGAGAAGTTTCTGGAAAATTTTTGGAGTTTTTGGATGACGCATTCTATTGGTGCAGGAATTTTATTCGCTTGAATCAAATGATTGGCCCAAATCGAATAATTTTTTATTTAACTTCGGAATGGTGTAAATTCATTTGTGTGGGTATTTACTCATTCCATACCCACACAAGTTCTCCCTATTTCTATCAACTCAATTCGTCCCTACAATTGGAATCGGATCAAGTTGATTCAAATAAAATAAATGTGCACATTTCAATAGCTCGTTATACAAGGGAGAAGTACTATTCCCTAAAAATATATATGTATCTTTCTCGTAATTCCATAAATTTAAGAGAACTAAAAAAATTCGGTTTTATTTGTCTAAAAATTGCCCAGTAACGTGACCGTCGCTTCAATTTTTTGTTCAACTAAATATTTATTTGATTCCTAAATTGTTAAAAAAAATTGTTTCAATGTCAACCTATTTCAACTTTGTTATAAAACACTCCTAAATTCTGTGTGAAATTTGATTTTTTTCCAACAGTCAGCCGAGAATACTTTTCTTATCCACGAATTATTGATTTCATCAATCAATGCACTTCAGTGTTAGTCAATCATAGGAGTCTGTCAATTGTTGACAATTATCTAGCTGAGATGAATAAAAAAAAATCCTAGACTGAGAACATTTGATACAGAGAAATGAGAACTCACACATAACTGTCAAGCTTTCAGCTTTTTCCTAGTATTATTTCATCTCCGGTCATTTTATTCGATTCCTGTTTTCTGATGATACGTTATATAATCCGATATACACCCCCCCAATTTTTATTTGTTTCCATCAACAACACTTATCCCATATGAATTTGTCACTCTAAAAATGTCACTCGTTTTCGTTATAATTCCCCCGTAAGCCCTGAGTTGACTGACATCCCATTTCGCTGGGCGACCTGGAAGTCTGTGCACTCATACAATTTCACATCACATTTACATTTTTATGTCTCATCGTTGTACATTTCTAGCTTGGTATATGTTTTCTCGTTGTACATTAGCAGATGTTTTTTTTTATTCTTCATTTTGATATTCTCTTGAGAATAGTGTAATACACACCTAACGAGATACGATACAACCAGAATGCATTACTACAATGACATAAACAGAGTTTTTCACTATCTGCGTACTATTCCTCGTTCCGAATGCATTAACGATGAAATGCACCCTATTATTTCTGTCATTTTTATTGACCACATCTGCTTTGATGTCAGTAATCAAATTCATCAAAATCCGGGCACAGAGAAAAAAATGGTTTTTATTTTCTGGGACTAGTGAAGTTTCATGGACTCCAGATAATGACTCAGATTATCCTAAAAAATAGAAGACAACCTGTAAAAATTCGGAATTAGTTCTTGAAAATTACACTATTAAAAAAATATAATTTTGCCAAATATAATCCTTTTTGGACAATCAGAAACCAAAAATTTTTATAGTAAGATTCGCTTTAAATTCTCCTCAGAAGAATATTTGGTAAAATTAAATTTCTCTCTCGGGTTAATTGAGAATAAAAAGAACTTCCAAATAGGTAGCTTTTGCCATTAGCCATCGATAACTATGTTTCCCTCGTAGCTCCTATTCTTATATTCTCTTCATGCGATCATTAAATTAATCAAAATTCTGCGGTTGAATGGAAAAAAAAATTGCCAGAGGTGTTACACATGACTGAAAAACCTGGCTAATTTGAATCCATAAATCATGTAATTAATTTGGTTGGATAAACACGTCAATGTTGCCATCAAATTATTTCTCAAATAAGTCATAAACGATTTTTAGCGGCTTGAGAGATGTCAGTGTCCGGTTTTCAAGGTGTCCTCATTGGGCCCTCGTTAATTTATCGTCTGGCGAGGACATCTGTCAATACATCCCCACCAGGCTGTTGAAAACAGGAGGTTGAATACATCCGTAAGGGCCAATTCAGGCGCCTGTGTGTTCCAGGGATGCTGAAAAGTCGAGCCAATGCGGTTTACCAGAGGTCCCTGATAGGAAAGACAGGGATGAAGGGAGAAAGCAAGCGAGAGAGAGAGAAAGTGATGCTGACGAATCGGATAAAAAAGCCCGAGAGTGAGTGGACAGTACATGTTTTGGTGGATCTAATTTGTTCAGCTCTAATTTTGAGGGGACAAACTTTGGACGTGGTGACGGCAACATGGAAGATAAGTGATGCTAAAGAGTTGGGAGAAGGAGAGGAGAGGGATGACTGAGAATGGAGCGATTGCCTTTTGGATGCAGTGAGACACAGGCGTATTCGTATTTGGCCGAGGGAGGACGGTAAAACAAGACAACAGGAAGGTACGCATGCAAGTGGAGAAGCAGATAAATAAAATAAAAGGGGATACGAAGATGATGTAGAAAGAGGAACGAGTGGAATCGAGGAGATGGTAGAGTGGTTGGAAGGTAGGGAGAGGTGGTTCGAGGCGGCTTCACACCGATCACCGGCTGACGTGACACGGCCAGCACATTCCTTCATGGGAGAATGCTAATCGTGCCCCAGCCAACTCTTGCTTCCTCCTACCCCCTTTCATTCTACCTTCAGCTTCTTTCCTTACAGCGTCATTCTTTCTTCAATGTCCTTTACCATCATCGCTGTCTTTCTCCTCCTCACTTGGGGAGTCACTTTCAACTTGTGTCTCTCAAGCCTTTCAATTCGTAACTTGTGGTCCACTAACCATTTCGTCTGAATGCATTTGCCAATTTTGTCAAGTGCAGCGCGAGAGAAAGAATGAAATCATCCTAAATGAGATTGATTGCAGAGGAGGTTGTGGATGTCTTGAATCCCTTGAGGAGTTTCACTTGATTGGCCATTTGATAGGAGACTATTTGGATGTGGCATTTAAGAATATCAACAATTCACTAAAAATTAATAGCGACTCTGGAAACTCAGGAGAATATATTATTACTATTAGATATTTATGTCATTCTCTTTTCTGAAAATAGTTGGTTTTCTCTCTCGATGTTTATTTGATTCCGCTCTTTCATAAATTACTACGAATTTTTCATGAGATTTCAATGCTTTTCTAACTGGATAGTTCAACTGTACATTCGCTTTTCAATATCCTTCACCATCATCGATGTCTTTCTTCTGTTCACTCGAGCAGTCCCTTTCAAGTGGTGTCTTTCAAGCTTTTTGATTTGTAACTCGTGGTCCGCTAAGCATTTCCTCTGAATGCATTTCCCAATTCTGTCAAGTGCAGCGATAGAGAAAAAATTGAATCATTCTCAATGAGATTGATTGCATCGGAGTGATGAGAACGTCTGGAATTCCTCGACGTTTTTTGTCGCTTCGCATATGCAATAATGAAGTGGTGCGATAAAAGTAATGTAATTGGAAATTGTTACTTGCCTTTTGTGTAATTTCTTTGCAACGTCACTCAAAGATTGCGTGAATTGAACTTCTCTATTTATTAAACTTCTGTCTTTATTAGGTAAGGTTTATTAGGCTTTTGCTATTAACGTACATTTTCATTGAATATTTGTCTTTGTGTCTCTTTCAAGCGGCTCGTAAATTTGGCAGTCCACTAAGGATTTCGTCTAAATGGATTTTCCAATTCTGTTGAGTGCCGTGGGGAGAGAACGATTGAAACAATTCTCAGTATGTTCGATTGTATTAGAATGATTAGGATGTCTTGAATGACTCAGGGATCTTTACTGCATTGTGTATTTAATAATAAAGCACTCGAGTGTGTCACTTGTACATGCTGAAGACAAATTTTCCTGGTGTTCCTGGAAGGAAGATGGTCTATGACCCTCATACCACAGTCTCTTGAATTTTATATTCCTTGACAAAGTCGCCAGTTGGAAAGTTCAATGGTACATCACTTCCGTCTTCCAAGCGCCGTTTAAACTCACTGGGGTAACTGATTTATAACCGACACGTTTATACCATCGGATTCACTGCCATATTCTCTAACCCCTCTCTTATATGCAGACACTCGTTTTGTTCATACAGTTCTTCATTTTTTTTTGTCTTCTTCTTTTTCACTCTTTCAAAACTCAAACCGTGTCTACCTCTTCTCAACATCTAGAATGTCCTCGGTGGGGTTAAGATGAGACCTCAGTGAGAATTAAAGTTTGAAACACTTGGTCCATAATACTACCATTACCTTATAATTCAAGTTAGGGTGAATACGTGCTCGTCGGAATAGTGCTACTGCTGAGAACAAGCCACGAGGAGATAAGCCGAGCGTGAAATGACTGCGGACTGAAATTAAGTCCAAACCCGAAGGAAGTTCTCGGGGCATTTTGAATTCGTTTGGAAGTCGTTAAAACTGGGGTTGTGATATATACTCTTGATTCTCTCGTATCAATTCTTGACGGAATGGATGGGGTTCACTGAGTCCAATTTTTAATTACATACTTGATAGAATTTGGCGAAATTCGGTGAATTTCGAGAGAAATAAGTAAAGTCAATATGATTACTAAAATCATGATGGATGAAAGAAAACGTGACGCAATTTTAGAAATACCAATTCTATAACTTGAAAGATTGCATTACGAATGTAATCAGATTGAAACAAACATATTGACAGCAATTGATAATTAAACTGGCCGTTAAATGATTTTATAATCTCAAAAATTAAATTGTCCTAAATTTTCAAGATCAGTGTGAGATTTCCTGAACGATCGATTTTGAATTGAATTAAAATACTCATTGAAAAGTAAAGTAAACTTATTGCTCAAGTCCTCCACGCGGAACCTCATCAAGTCTCGATATAAACAACACTCGACGTGCCTCCTCATAAGTGATAAGTTGTGTTCACTTCATTACAAGTTATTAGCTCCTGCTTCGCCCTTGCCCAAGCCCCTTCATCATGCCCATCACGATGAACAGTCGACCCTGGCCTACGTTGTCGCATTAAGTATGAAGGACACCCCGTCATATTTTATTTTCCACAAGTACTCGATATCAATCTAGCCAGCTCCGATGCAACCAGAATGGTAATCGTCGCAAGCATCATTGGTTCACCTCTGCGGAAGCGGTTCGACTCCTGTTTTTTTTTATCTCCTTCCAGTCTCGTTAGCCTCCCTCTCCTTCCTTCCCCTCGTCCTCCCTCCGCTCCCTCCCCTCCCTTGGAATCCGGTATTTATTCATAGGAAATTTTATGGAGTTGAGTGGGAACGCTAACGACTATTGAATATGCTCCAACATTATAACCCCAACCTCATCGTGGGAGTGACCAAAAACCGAACAACAGGGCATTTCGACGCTCACTCGTAATACTCCCATGTGACTAATGATGACCAATGATTGGTTGCATAACTGTCTGTTAGTTTGCCCCCCCCCCCCCCCCCCCCCCCCCCCCCCCCCCGCCGCCCCCGCCCAGTGGAAATCAAAGTTCATGTGTTTGCCACTATTGATTATGTGTGATGTATTACGATACAGCTTGTTCAAAATGAGGTGAATTAATCATAATGCCGGTACGTAGGAGGGAGTATTGTCCCGTTTGGAAGGAATTGAGCTAGTGTAATGTGAGAAGATCCACCAAATTAATCTCCGGCATTCTCAACATATACCACCGGTGATTACAGCCATGATTGACGGGAATGCTGATTATTATTTTTTTTTCACTCCAGTCTCGTCGAGCAATTAATCTCCTATTAAATGCTAACCACTTGCTGATAATGCAATTAACAAGTTGGTAACAATGTTTACATTGTCGAGAGATCGAGATCTTGAATGAATATTGGTGGGATAAATTTTAATGCGGGAAGTTGAACTTATTTGAATTCATGGAGTGCTGCTTATCGTGCGGTTTAAGTAGCACTACAATTTTGATGAATTACAAGATTATTGAAAAGTTGAATTGGTATTCTATTGTTTTTTTTTATTGCTTTAGTTTCACCGTATAAATTCTTCGATTGTTACAGTCCCTTTCAATTCTTCCGCGCCAGATTTCTTTCTTCCAGTTATTACGCCCTTTTTTGGGAAGTGCTCCTGCGCGACCACCTATCCAAGTGGTGACCAGTGTCGCTGAGTTTTTCCGTTGGTGCTTATTAAAATGCCTCAATTTGGGAAAAATTTTCAAATAGTAAAGCTACGAATCTCAATGATAATAAAGACGCCAAATATTTCCAATTATACTACAAATAATCTCCACACTCTTGGTACAAAAAATATAAATTATCTATAGAAGTCATTGTCAGTGTTAATCGTATTAGAGCAAATCATTATCATTGAGGAGCGTCTCTAAGCCGCGGGGCAATTATAAGTGGACTGAGCTGCTCATGCGGAGCAGCATCCCAATATTTTGATCTCATACTATAGCACTGTTCGAATTTTTAAACACAAAGGAAGGAGTTATCAGTTTAACTGAGGAAGTCCAACCAATTCGGAAATGGAATAGACTATAAAGATATAAAAATAGATTGTCAATATCTAAAAAAATATAAGTTGGGAATTTAGTATTATATGGACAGTCTAAATTAATTTCTAAATTAATATTCACATTCATTATGAAATATTTTATTAAGAAAAAACTCAACAATATTCCCTCTTAAATGTCTCGAATTCCTCTCAATTTTCAAGGAACAATTGGTAAAAAAAAGGAGAAAAATGAAACTAAAATCAATCAGTTTCCTCAGACTGTAAACTGTTAATGGCAAACTTCTTCGAAATTTCCCCGAAGCACTAAAGAGCAAACATAGAAATATTAATAACTTCAAATGCCGTTAACAAGCACCAATAATCCCGCCATCAAAATAACGAAAAAACAAATTAAAAAAAAAATATAATGTAAAATATAAGAATAAATTGAAAGGAAAATACTTGCATAGAAGATGATGCAGAGTTATACCTAATTGAAGTTAAACAATCGTAATGTTACCATTCATGCGCAGATCCCCGGGGGATTGGAGAAATTTTTAATATATAAATTGTATTCACGTGGGATTGATCGAATCTGGCTATTCCACGGGATTACAGAAAACGCGTGCCATTTAAGGTAATACCCTTTGCCTACCTTTTATAAGTTAGGTATACTTGTACTTACAATGGGGCAAGTCCGACGGTGTTTAGATAATGAACCAATTAGGCTGTGGGTAACTGAGGATACTCGAGCTAGTCATGCATAGATACATTTACGGGCAAAAGATGCTCGCATTTCTATCTCGTTTACCATGTGCTTGGAGTTTTAGTTGCTGTTACATTAAGGTCTTTGCGTACGCGCATTGCATGCATTTATATTCACATGTGGTAGGGCATGGAGGGCGGGGCGGGGGGGGGGGCAGGGGGAAGGGTTGAAGGAGAAGAGCTGTGTGGTCTACATACAGTCTGGAAAAGTACTTACACAGTCTGCAAGAAAGTAGAGGTGAATAGTTTGATATGTGTGGAGAGAGATGGCAGCTGGTATGAGAGATGGAATGTAACTCTTTGTGCAACTGTTCTCTTTCTACCCGCGTGCATGGCCCTTTGTAGTGCACTTGTGATGCAATAAACCCTCAAAGGCCTCTTGAGAGCCATTATGAAGAAAGCAGGGGAAAATTATTGCGGCCTGTAAATGTATCTACATGGGTGGAGGATTAAACAAGAGGTGGCAAGTTGTAGTTTGGCTAAAACGCATTTGGCGTAGGACATTCAAACAAGTTTTTTCAGGGATGCTCACGGTATTATCGAATATTTTCTTGTTGCTTGTTTTATAGGGCGATGGGGATGATCAATTTTCATTTGGAATTCACTTTCTGTACTTGTGACTTATGGCAGTTGGGGATTTACATTTTTCAGCTCTCGAAAAGACTTGAGAACCTCACTTTGGTTAAAAGGAATTGAATATGCGCTTCCATAATTACTGAAGGTCTTTCAATTTTTTTGATTGCTCAGGATTATTATTTCTGTGTGAACATTCATTTTTATTAATTGTCAGGGAATGATTGAACTGGGATTGAGGTGTCTCTCGGATTTTCCTATGGAATTTACATTCAGAAAAAATATATCATTTTGCCAAACATATAATCTTCTGGCGAGTTTTAAAGGGAGTTTTACTGTAGGAATTTCGGGCGTTTGGTTGATCAAAACAAATGTTTGGCAAAATTATATTTTTCTCGCAGTGTAAATATCTGAAAAGTGTACCAGAAATTTTTGGTTAAAATTTATAACAGTAAGATCTCTTTGCCG
The DNA here is from genome assembly GCA_030522845.1 of Psyttalia concolor. NCBI lineage: Eukaryota > Metazoa > Arthropoda > Insecta > Hymenoptera > Braconidae > Psyttalia > Psyttalia concolor. The sequence continues at coordinate 17,797 of JAPYZM010001363.1, forward strand.
AAAGCAGATTTGTCTCCCAGTGGGCAGTCTTTTACATCCACTTCGTGTGCATTTTGAAAATTGCATCTTCTTCATCCAACTTCATTCAGTATTGCACATATCCTCAAAGGTTTCCTCCCCTTAAGATCACAAATTGCCTCGCGAATAAAGTTTCAATTTTGAGGTAGCTATACTCAAAGCTATTGTATCACAAACAACCAATAACCAGACGGACAAATTTTTGACAAAGGTTGAGCCATACATCAGAGGAAGTGGAGAGAACGAAAAAATAAAGAAGTTGCATATCGAGACTTGGGTGGACCAAAAAAGATATTATTCAACCCTGGGTTGTATATTTTTTGAATATATCTTGGTTTTTTTTTTATTTTTCTTTACCTCTTCACCATTGAACCAGGGGCAGGCAAATTTTTTTATGCATCTTTTGACCTTTGCCCAAGCGGTGCCATATATTTTATAAACCCCGAACGCGCTCTTTTTGCTAAAGTAAAATGCCAAAGCGAATACGGTGTAAAATTAGTAGTCGGACGATCGCGGATGCATATATATTTTTCGTATTTTGCCGTCTTTATGGGGAATGCAAAATGCCCAATGTTCACGAGGAATTTTTCTTCAGTTCTCCGGGAGGTGCTCTTGTACTAATTTAAAATGCTGCATTTTTTCAAATTACGTGTCTTGAGAATAAAATATAATTTTGCCGATCACACATTTTTCGGACGAGAATTTGATGCGACATTCTGTGAGTGAATTTTCGTCAGTTGGCCGGCTGCAAAATATTGAATGTGCAGAATTATATTTTTTCTGAGGATCACAAAAAACAATAGATTTTAAGGAATGAATTTTTTTGGAATTCGTATTAAAAATTATCCTCAATCTTCGAAATGACAATTTAAATCTCATTACCGATAATAATTTCGAGGAGAATGATAGGAAATAGGATTTAGAATGAGGGAAATCACGAAATTTAAGATATCCCTGATAATTTAATGGAATTCACAACTTTTTAGCATTAATGAAGCTAGAATTTTCTCAAGTTATTGATATTACCCATAGAAACCTGAAAATTCACTACAAAATACAGAATTTTCAATTAACTAAAAATTTAAAAAATTGCTCTATAAATTCCCCACTATCTTTCGATTTCTACAAATATTTTCCCTTCTATTTTTATTTTCCATGGAACTTCCTACGCTAACGTCCACGAGTGTGCACGCATTTTTCATGCATATAATTTTGCAATCGCCTGGTGGAATGTAAAATGTCCAATGGACACCGAGAATTTTCTCGACTCCTCATCGGCACACTCGTGCACTGATTTTTAATTCTCAATTTTTTATCCACTTTTACGACAACAAATACAACCGGAAATTGGTAGAATGGCGAATGCCAGTGGGAGACCGTAACATATTTGAAACTTGATTTTCTACCCAGCAAATTCCTCTGTGTACGAAGAGTATCATCGTACCTCTGGGAATTTACCAAACGACAAAACTGGGTATAAACAATAGCATTTATTAGCCTTTCAGTGGGATGCGGGAACAGAGAAAATGCTGGGCTGAGGTTCTCTGCATATAGGTAAGAGAAAAACCATTTACATGCTGCCGCGTTTTGTCTCTCTTATTCGACCAGGGCAATCCTATTTGTATGCCATGTGTGAGACCAACTACCCGTGTGTAGATGTCTTCAGTGTTCATCTCTCTTATTTTCTCACTCTCATCTCATGGTTTTATCTCATTCGGGCATTGCAACCAAAGAGAATTCTGCTTCTCTCGTTTATTGACATCTCGGAAAATGTCCAGCATGGACTTGGAGAGTGTCGAGGACGATTCATTTTATGGGGGCCCACAGCGTAAGTTACGGGTAAAACGACTTGGGGGCGTGCTGAGATTCCAAAGTGTGCGGGTCTTGTTCTTTTTTTCGCACACAACTGTCGTTTTATTTTATTATTCCCCCTTCCCTCCGCCCGTTTTGATTTCTCGCGCTCTTTTTATTCAGCATCCCTTGGCTGAATCGTTGGAGGAAAATGAGGGAAAAATTGAGAAATCGACCATCGATTTTGCATTGGATGGAATTGCCATGTGTTCGGAAACTGAGGGCTTTCTTTCTATGATTATATCGCATCCTGTGGAAAATAGTTTTTCCACGATTGGGTAGTTATGAAAACACCTCAATTCTTCGTTATGAGGTTATTGCCAAGTCTGGTGTAGCATTAGGTCCATTTATCACTTATTTTCTGGGGTGGAAATCGAATGGAAATACTGATTTTAGTAGATATTTCGGATTTTATTTTCCGGGGAAATGAATAGTATTTATTTCCTTGTTAAATTGGAATTGACGTTGTAAAATTGAGAATTGTTAATTATTTTCCCATCGAGGTAAAATAACCTCAATACCCTCAATAATATTCTTCCAATTCGAACGAATTTTATAGCACTTCATTAATGAATTTTTTTTTAATGACACCGTGAATGCAATTAATCACAAGCGATAGGAAGAAAAAAAGATTGAATTGTTTGACAAATACTACAGACAAACACGACAAACATGCATTTAAGAAATAATTGAAGTGATATTTTATTGAGTTCTACTTCCTTCATGTCCAGAAGATATTGAATGAGCCTTTTGTTCACAATTTTCCGCTTATATTCAAATGGTCTTTTGTGCCCAGTAGACAACGAAATTCCAAATAAGAGTGACATTCATATCCCACGAGTGATATGCACCAATGCGCAAAACTCGTCGTTCAGGGTGCCTCGCGATTAATGAGATGTAAACAATTTAACGGTAAATTAAGCACAACAATGGAGTTCTCTCGGCTGTTGGTCGGCTTATGCGCCAGTACCGTTTCAAACCTCACTCGCACATTTGTGATGAAGGAGGGTAAGTTCATTGACAGTGTGCCGAGTAATTCTGGAAAATCAGCTGATATAGCTGGGGTACGGGGATCACAAGCAACGATATCCCATCCCCAAGGGATTCTAGCCATTTTCGTGCATTCCATCGCCTACAAATGCTTCATTACGTCTCGTATCACCGAACTTTACCTTCGACTCATTCCACCATTTTCTCCCTGAAATATCGTGCAATTTATGCGGTGGGAAACTCGTCACAGGAATTTGAAATATTTGAGGGAGAATATTTTCCAGAGGGTTCTACCGATTTTCACGACTGCCATCCCCCATAATCGGGTTATTTTCAAAGGTGGGATGTCTCGGCAAATATTTAATTAATTTTTGTCGCACAATATCACTGATTTCAATGGGATAAGTCAATGTCTGGGATTGCCCGAGTCGAATAAATAGATTAAATTCTGTTGGGAGGGGATAGCACTCGGAATGGAGAGATAAATATGGGAAAAATTATCCCTAGCGTCAGAAAAATAAAATCGAATTTGTGGATTGTAATTTTCGAAATGCAAAAATTTCTCGATAATTGAGGAGGAACGCCATTGAATTTGACAAATGTTTCCTTTTATCAAAAAATATATATCTTCTGAACCTTATCCCATTGTAATTGCATATTTCGCCTGACAATTTCCGACAGTGTATGCAGATTATTTCCACTGAGATTTTTCATCCCACGTGGTGCCATTGGGCAACCCAATGATTCCGATAAATATCGGAAATTATATCGCGAAAGGTGGTCAATAAAAATTGATGAAATATTTATTTCGGCGTACGGGAGAATTGGTGCCATGCGACGTAATCTAACCGGGAAAACATTCTCTCACATCGGCGCGATTAAAGGCGTACTTAATAATTTAAGTGGCCATCAACGAGATAAGATACAGGGTTATACTCACTGGAATCGGTAACGTATCGTCCATTTTGAGAGTATCACGAATACTACTTGGCAGATCGTGTAGCCGATCAACTAAAGTGACGGGGGTACACGAGTGTGCTGGGGAAAATCGGTAATGCCGAAGTGCAATGCTGCGTTAACGATTTTTTTTATTGAATTTTTACGGGACTCATTTGAGCAATGAATTCTCACAAATTTGCGAATTCCACGCGGTGAAAAATGGAAAAAAATTCAACTGCAGCGACCGTCTGGGGGGAATTTTCAGGAGTGCGATCTTGAATTCGATTTCGGAGAATACAATTTTCCAATTTGCAATTTCGTCGGAAGTACAATGAAATTAGTTTTTTGGTGATGATTTTTTAACATTTCCATAAATTATAAATTTAAGAAAATTCCGGTTTTTTAGACTGAAAATTTAAAAAAAAAATTGACGAATTACTCAACTTTGCAATTAAAAATTAGTTCAAATATATTTACTTGAATGTTTAATTTAGAAACAAGTAATTTGGGATACAAAAACTCGTACCAAAATCAAATAAAATTTCAAAAAGAGCAGTAAACTAAAAAAAAAATGCACATATTTTAAACATAATTCACGTTGAGGATGGAATTATTTCTAAGTCAAGCATAACGATATAGATTACTGACAAACAATATTGCATTGGTTTTCCAAAAGAGAGTTATCAAACCGCAATTCTCCGAGAAAAATTGCCCTCCTCAGTCTTTCCCCCGTGAGAATAAAGAAATTGAGAAACCCGTTCTCCTTAATTTCCCTCGGATCTCACCATGTTGAACCACGCACTATCTCCAAGGCTGCCTCCACTCTCCTAATTCACAGTGAGAGGATCAACGCATTTCCATACGTACAAGACTCGCGTTATTCTTAGTTAACTGACGTTGAATTTCCAAACTCCTCATCCCCAACAACTCTCACTGCCGCCCATCAATTCTCCTACTTATCACAATATTCCTTTACAAGCCCTCGCACCTACTTCCCCCGTTCCGCGTGTGCATGCAACAAGCCGCACCGATAGAATAACTTGTGCAAGAATGTTGGTGAGAATCACCTCAACATGGGGGAGTTCTCCGGACACCGGATGAAGACTTAACTCATCGCCCGGTGTTTGCGGTGTTGCGATGGTCTTTTCACGGAGGACGAAAACACAGCCGGCTTAGTGCAACCTCGCTCCAGCCGTCCAAAGAGAAAAATAAAGATTTAAAAAAAACAATCTAAATATAAATAATAAAAAAAACCGAGAAATCACCACCAACAAGATAAAGAGAATCCCCTTCGCGGTGGACGGAATCGTTGTTTCAGACATCAGACTCGGGTTTTGTTGAAGACGAGGTAGCGTAACTATAACTACGAAAGAGCAGAAGAAAACATGAATAAAGTAAAGAGAGGATGATGAAAAAGTTGAGGCCAGGGAGGAGAAGGGGTTATTCGCCTGGTGGAAGGACTATGTAGGGTGAGTGAGTGAGAGAGAGGTAATTTACGAGGTATCGAAGACCTTGTACACTCCCACCCGCCCAACGAGCACCAGTGGTGGTGGCTGGGCCCTCGCCAGGCCCCACTCCCCCCCTCCCGCCCTCCTCGCGCAACTCCACGGAATCCCGTCTCATGGCTTTAACTCGATACTCTTTTCCCATGCCTATACATGCCTACTTTGGGACCTATTCCATTCCACCATTGTTGGTTATCCACTTCTTCGTGTATTCCAGTATTTTGCCGCGATTCTAGTCATTTATCCGCTTTCTTGTGCCAATAGTGGATTGCGAACTGATGAAGAGAGAGGGAATTGAGGGAGAGGTATTGAGATGTGGGAATATAGGTATTGGAGAATTTTATTGAGGGAGATTCTCAGGGAACATATTGGGATATTTTGCTGTTGCGTATTTTTTGGCTGTGTTTGCTATTTTGTTTGTTGCAATAAATTGATTTAGCTGTTTTAAAAAATTATACGGGCATTGTTCAAGTAGTTAATGACATTGCGAGGAGTATTTCTTTAAAATCTCACTTTGCAGCTGTACCGGGGCGGAAAATGGTCATTCTAACAGCGGGAGGTACAATAACGGATCCTCAGTCGCATGCTTATTGACCTCGGTTCGGCTGGTAACTGCACATGCTGGAGCTTTTATTTTAACGTCCTTTTTTAGCCCAAAAAAAGTTCTTGAAATTAAACGACAAAAAATTTTGTGATGAAATTTTAAAGAAAATTTCAAATTTTTTTCATTTACACGAAATCTTTATTTATTTCGTCACTAGAAGATCGGTAGAATTTTCGAGTATTCAATGAAATGACAATTGGCATACTCACGTGACAATGAAAGTTATAGAATGTTTGGAAAATTTATTCAACAATTTGGGTAGTAAGGTTGAGAAGTCTGAATGTCGCTGAAATTTCAGTAATTTATCGCGAAAAAAATCCTGATATTTTCTTATTTTATTTTCAACCCAAAATAATCGAATTGAATGAGAAAATAACGATTTCCAATTTAATCAACGCTTCGGTAATCTCGTTGCAATCTCAAAATTTATTATAAAGGAAGAGACACTGCAAGAACTCTCATCAACTCGTCGATGAGTGTGAATTAAATAAAAAAAAAGGTGGAACACTCTACTCGAAATTAAGACAAGCCCATTCGGAATGATTCACACGACGATTATTTCCAAACGGAATGAAACTCGCCGCTGGCGGCGAGCTGGCAAATTTGGTACGTCCTGAGACCGAATAAATGTAGGAATGATTGAGAGACATGGACATTCGTGTTGAATGGACCTTAGGCAGCGATGAATGAGCAAATTTACCTCGACTCTCCATTTCATTAATTCCCGTTCATACTCCCATTTGGTATCCTCCTCTTTAACAAGGTGAAAGGCGTTATTGTGACTCACTCCACAAATGCAATTAATAAAACGAATTTTGGTGAGGCTGCTGAATTGCAGCGATGCAATTATTCAATCCCATATTGGTTTTAGTTTTTTCGAAGAATAACATTATATTTCACGTGACGTGCCCGATGCTTCCTGGCCAGTCTTAAAGCAGTAGCTCGACAGTCCTGCGCAATTCAAAGTTTCATAAAAACTACAAAAAATCTGCGGGGAAAATCATTAATTTTTTTATCGTAATTTTTTAATTGGATTTGACAACAGTTTTAACGTTGGAAAAGTAGGATTTTCACAAAAAATCATTTCCGTCATGGTGAAATAATTGAAATCCCATAGTCTTCAGGCAAGTCGAATTATTTTTAATGAGAAATTTTATACAGAAGTATTAATGTGATCCAAAATGTAAGTGTGATGGCGTCCACTGAGATGAATTTTTGAACAAATTTTGAAAAATATTTCATTTGAAAATTTTGAAGACGCGGAATATATAAATTTATGGGGGAACACTGACGATACCGTTGTCGGCTATTGAGGTACTTTAATTGAAAGCGATCATTCAATTGATCGAGCCACTGTGCGCCCACCCGTGTGCACCAACAAAACAGACTGAATGGTCTTTATCTCACTCGAACTGATGCTAAACTCAATTGTGCGAATGTAAAGCCCTGACATTAGTAACTTTAATATCTCAATTCTCCTCCTATCCCCCCCTGGGATTCATGATAGTTATACGGCGTGCTAAACGACTTTCTATTCGTACGTCTGGTGGTGAGCCTAAGCAGTTGCACTTTATATTCCCCCCAGACCGGCATTATAAACTGACAATAAACCGTGCATAAAATAAATGCCGGCTTGAGGTAGTAGTCGAAAGCCCGGTGTGTTGAAGAGATATAGAAAACTGAAGGAATGAAGGAGGAAGTTCAGAGTCCGAGCGACGTGGGGCGCGTGGCCGAGGTGTAATCTAAATATCATCAACGAGTGTTACTAAATGGAGTGTAACGTACCACCCGCTCATCTCTCGATTTTCTCCGCTTTTTGTTGTTATTATTTCCGTGTTTATTTCGGTTTGTTGCTTGTATGCAGAATAACCTAGAGAAATTGGAATTACGTTGAATTTGGAGCTGTTGATTTTTGCGAAGATTTTCTCGGCAGATGGTCCAGTCAACCGTGATTTAACGATTTTCGGGTCATATGATAAACAATTACGTTTGTTTAGGTGATCTGCAGAAGATTTTGGATGATAGAAATGAATTTATAAAATTTTGCGGTAAATAATTTGGCACTCAAAGTGAGAAATCAGAATTTTTTGGTCACTTGCTTCGATAAAGTTCTAAGTAGCATAGTAGGGTTGGTAAATCACAGGATTTTTCAATAAAAATATAATAAAACACGGAGTATGGAAATTCAGCAAAAACAATGGATAGAAAAAAGTCGCGATTGCTCTGAAACTGTGCATTCGAGTATTTATAAAGTAACGATAAAAAAAATCATCAATGAAGAAATATAAAACTTTACGTAATCTTGTTATTGCAAAAAATCCCCAGATATTATCTCTAAAATGTCACAAATCATTGTCTAACAGGGAACCCAACCGACAAAAAAACCGAGAAATTATTGAGAAATCCTTCGCTGAAAACTCTCTTCGAATATTAAACAAATTTACTTAAACTTTTCTTTTATTCACCGGGTGTTTCTCTGGGAGAGAGCAATGGATTCTCCCCAAACTTACCCTCTCTATCCCCCTCAATATCCTAATTCTCACATAGTCTTCAAATCGAATTCAATCTCTTGAAAATCAAAGAATTGAAGATGAAGTTTGAAGTAGAGGCGACGTGGGGCGCGTGGCCGAGGCGTAATCTAAATATCATCAACGAGCGTTACTAAATGGAAAGTAACATACCACCCGCTCATCTCTCTCAATTTCTTCCTCTTTTTATCATCATTTATTTTTTATTTTCATCGGGTTGGTCTTTTATCCTGGACGACCTGTAGTTGTAATACTATGTCGAGCCCTCACGATCATCGAGCGCGAAGGGGGAGGGGGCGATGAGACTGCGAGAGGGGGGGAGGAGAGCCGGGAGTAGTGCCAAGGCACGCCTCGTGGTGGAGATCCTCATGGAGATGTGTTATTTTAAATTCGCAACGCATCGTTTGTAAACAAGTGCGTATTAACGGGTTTGCGCAAGCCAACTCTCTTCACCGAGTACTGTAATTGTTTTGGGGGAGGGGGGGAGCCTGATGCCAATCTCCCTTCCTCTCTGGGATCCCCAGTTCGCCACGATGGATAACGAGCTGCAGTCACTGTTGTTATATTATTAACATGTTTGGAATGAAGGCAGAATGAATGACAGACTGGCCAATGAAATGAGACGTTTTAAAATAAAGAGAATACGGATGGCGGGAGGGGAGGAGAGGCCATTACTCGTTTGTTGTGTACACCCACTTGATTTTAGGGGAATTGTGGTGCGAGAGGTTTTGTATTTCTTCACTGAAAAAAAAAATTTTGCAATCATTTTATGGCTAAAATGACAACAAAATGGTGGAATTAAAATGCTATTGCAGACTTACTTAACACGGATGTAATTTTAAAAAATTTTGAGCGAATAGATAAGATTTCGTATTTTTCTCTCAATACTTGGTATAAACTCCAACTATTTTCATTGGATCGAATCGGTGAGAAGAAAATTTTTTCTACCTCCTCTGTTACTTTTTCTTTTTTATCTCTTTGGAAGTTATAAACAATTAAATTAATCATTAATAAGTTTGCTTTCATCAACGAACAATTTAGTTAAAAATATGTAACGGTATTTTGTGAGTGAAAAATTCTTTCAATAAGTTTTGAATTAATTGCTCAATACCTCATTACACTTTCCTTATCAATGATTTCATTGATTGATAAATTCAATTTTTTCGTGGTAAATTCAATTAATATTAAACCAGTTCTGGACGTGTCTTCCGGACGATCAAGCTTCTTTTGGATGATCAATGGACATTTGGCCACGTAAAACTCAAGTATACTCAACGAGTCTTATTCCCCTCATTCCCGGGACTGAGTAAAATTCAGCCGCTAATAATTTCATGGATATTTTTTCGAATATTTTCACTCAATCGCCGTGTCATTTTTCAACATTGCAAAACACCCACACTGGGTAGTTTCCATTCTTCCTCTTCTTTTGTCATTTCACACTTTTCCCACACCAAGTGGTGTTCGAGGTTTAAATAAAACCTTACAGCCATATCCCTCCCTCTCCCCAGCATGTCCGGAATGCAATCATCCAAGCCACAGCCTCGTTGAGATACGAAAGTCCGGTTTGGTTGGTTGAGGTCGAAGAGAGAAGCCGAGGGAATACTCTCTTCAGGCCGTTTTGCCGCTGCTGAATCGTCTTTTATTTCACTTCAACACAAATACTTGGTGGCTCTCGTTCACTCTCACAAGCCTCTATAGCCACCAATTCTTCTTCACATCTCTCTTTATCTTGTCTCTCTCCCTCTCTTTTACACTTTAACATCGAGTTGGATTCCTTATTCTGTGGCGCTTTCCATCGGTGTATATCCATCCTTATGTCTTCCCTGTATACTACTCACTATCTACTTCTGTTCTTCTCGGGGCTTTGCCTTTTGCGAGTAATTTTGTGGTTACAACTCAGCGTAAACCGCCTGCGACTCTCTGACTTAAGTGATCGCGACAAGGAGCGACGTAGGACGTAGCACTTGTGATTACACTGGGAAAAGATGATTCGACTCGTTGCACTGCTGATGCTGCGAGTTAACTAGGAATGCTTTCTGTGTATCTCTGGGGCTGTCTACAGTTGTACCTCTCTCGTACTCCCAAAATGAGGAAACTCGGTTATATGTCTTGGGTGTATTTGGTAGGGGAACGGGGAGCGATTGATGTCCATTCGCCTGATGGCACTCTCGGTAAACGAATCTTGTGCTCACTCAGCCATTTGTTGTCAACGCTAATCTAACGCAAATTTCCCTCAGTCTCGGCGTCAATATTCCTGTTTGATTAGAAAATTAGGACGGGGTTCATTGAGCTTAGACTGAACGAAGGAATCGAATATTTTATCATTAGAAAAAATAATAATTCTCTGACGGGGCGGGGGCTGAAATTATACTTATTCATTCGATTTTTTTTTTCACGGAATTTGGCATGAGAAACTTAGGTCTTCGGTAGAGCCTTTCAGACTCCTATTTATAGATGATTTGCAATGTTTCGATTTTAGAATAGTCGAATCATATTCGCTGGAAAATAATTTTCTGTCTCAAATGGGTGTAATTTTCTCCTTCGGCTGCATTTTCTACATTTTTTCTAAGTAACGCTACGGCAGGGGTGAGACCAGTTCGGAGTGCATCTGAAGATTGACGAGCACGTTCAACGTTCTCTTGACTCCGAGCCATTCTGGTGATTATTAAGGGACGAGGATAGAAATGATTTTAAAGCAGCATGGGAAATGTTCTTTGTCGGCACATTTAAATTTCTTGGGGTCTAGATCTAATGAGGGCACTATCATCAATTTTATCGAGAATCAACTTGAAAAACCGTGGTATAAAATTTTTCAGATACTTGTGTTTTAAAATTCTTAGTATGTCGAGTTAAACCGTTTCACCACTTCGTTACTAATTTATAATCAATTATTTTTATTACTAAAAATTTGAAATTGTCCCTCAATGAAATGTTTCTGAAAATTTAAACTGTACACTCGATAATTTCCATTGTTATGCTTTCAGAAAAAAATTTAATGCCATCCATTAAATATTCTTTCGACAGCCAGATGACAGACATTTATACTTCCAGTCGAGGTTCAAATTCTTGTCTAAAAAATATTTAATTGGCACAATTATATTTTTGTTTGAGTTCAAAGGTTTTAAAATTCCTGTGTCCTTGAATACTTCGGAATTAAAGAGATTTATTTCTCATTTTTAGTAATAAAATAGATAGATTATTCAAGTCAACGAGAGATTATTAAAATTTACTATACTTTTCCCTTGAAATTGATGAACTAATTTTCTAACAGTGAAACCTAAAATATCTCCTTCATTATTATTGCTCGGAATATCAGATTAATAAATTACAAGGGCAGTTATAATTTCATAATGCACCTGACAGGTTGAGTTCTGGGTAGAAAAAAAAAATTGTCAGTAGTGCCATTAATTAGCCGTCATCCAATGCACAAATCGGGGATGGTACACCCGACTGCGATAATTAGCGCCGTAAATGTCGTTAAGAAGATAAAGAAAGTGGTGTTGAGTTTAAAAGAGAATGGAGGGAAGTGTTGAGAGAAGGAGAGATACTTGATAACTTATATGTGGCGCTTCACTCCAACTCCTTTACTCCCGTGTCCACCAGTTATTTCTCATCTTCCTCGTTTCCATTCATCTCATAGCCCTTTTTATTTCAAAACCTCATTCTTATATTCTCACCAGGGGTGGACATACGAGGCGGTACTTTTTGAATTTTTTAACACACCCAGTGTATTCCTCTTTTGTTCCTCCAAGCGACGTATGGACATATCGTACACTGGCATACTCGTTTGGGCGCATTACTTCTGATGAGCATGCACCCAAGGTTTTTCACTACTTCGGGTACATGTACCAATCCCTCTGGCTTTTTATTTTTCATTTTCCTTTTTTTTTCAAGTCCTGTAGTCACAGTGTTGCAACGGCAATGTGCATATATGTAGTTTTTAATTCGAGAGACAGGATAATAACGGAGATACGCTGTTGAGGGCGTGGGGTGGGGATTTTTCCCCATCTCTGTTCAGTTGAGAAATCCCAAAAGGGCTTCAATCCAAAGGGCAAAAAATACTTCTTTTTTAAAATGTGATATACCCTTGGAAAAATAGTATATTGTGGTTCTACTGAATAAATTTACTCTTTACGAAGTAATTCTAGATTCGTATTGAGAAAATTGTCACACAAAATTTTACTGGAAAATGATAACTTCTTCCATAAAATTTCGTACCGCTTTTGAAGACAAAAATAATTCAAAGTCCACTGGCTCAATTTATTCAAAATTTTTATCATGTCTCAAATTTAACATATTTCACTGCGGAGACCACTGAATGTTCTTTCAGAAGTCGTTGTTTTGTAAATTAATTGCCCCTGATTTTTGTGATTTTTTTTTCTCTCATTGTAATTACGGAATTCTCTGAAATTTCAGTGGAACTGTCACTTCATAAAAATTTCTACGATGTGAACTTGTTCACGAGTCTTTTAGTGACAGGTTTACAACAGAAATATGCGCATATATATATTTTTTAATTCGAGAGACAAGATAATAACGGAGATACGCTGTTGAGGGCATGGGAAGGAATATTTACCCCTTCTCCGTTCGGTTGAAGGATCCCAAAAGGGCTTGAATCCGGAGTGCAAAAGAGGATTACTTCGACGGGCTTTGCTCTCACCCGAGGAATGATTAAACGTTTTACGTGACGCTGGAGGAGAATGGCGCACTGACCCATTGCAAATTAATGCCATTGCACACGCCATACGACGATTATACAGGTCACACATTTCATTGCTCAGTTTTTTGCAGTTCTTTGTCCATCGTTTTTCTCGCCCTGCAGGGAAATTCTGAGAATTTTGTGGGAATAACAATAATAAGCTTTAAAGAAATTAATTTAATTACCGTGATTTGCTATTCTAATTTCAATGTTGCGGATTCGAATTCGATAGGAAATTCGGCATAATTGGATTTTCTTTTTGTTCTTATATTGCGGGCTTTTTTGCTCTCACCTTTTGGCTAATCGGCCCTGTCCAACCTCTGCATGCGTCTGTGGATCCTACACTGTACTGCATTCGCCTCCTGTAGATCATAGGAGTGATACAAACCACAGAAACCATGTCGGTACAGACGGTTACTCTATTGGCAAGCTCCCGCTTGCCGGTGCCTTTCGAAACGGAGATTATTTTTTTCCGAAAAATTGGGTTCCGCCGAGAATTGAACTCCCAATCTTTAGGACACTAGTCTCGCGGCTAGCCACTGAGCTACCGACATCAGTAATTGAATTCTCCATGTAAGGCCCATTGAAATTTTAGGAAATTTTTTAATTCGAAAGCTCATTCTCAAAGGTCATCAATCATCAATCAATTGATAATTCAAGAAAATAATTACCAGAATTTGTGAAATATTCCGTAATATTTTTTTTGTTATTTGCATCTCAAAATTTCCATTTCATCAATGCTCCAAAATACCACTAATTTTTCGGTAATAAAATAATGAGTCGATCATTTTACAAAATCTTTCAAAATTTGGCAGTAATTTTCACCGATTTCCATGGTTTTCTCTTACACCAATGAAATGTCCGGCGATTCATGGGTGATTTCGTGAGTTTCTGCCGTGTAACATTTCTCCGTTGTCCCATCGGATTTTTGCTCTTCGTCATCTTCGCATATGTATGTTTCCCCCCATCATTCCCGGGTCCCGTATGACACCTACGCAAAACCAAAATGGGCCTTTATCTCCGAATCGTTTGGTCGCACACGTTTGGCGATCGCCTCGAGGATCGTCCTGTGTCGTTGTTATACCTCTGGCCAACTGTCGTAAAATCGCGACCGGTTGAGTTGGAGACCCTCGGTGGTGGGACAGTCGATTGCTGCCATCTCGCTTGCTCTTAGACCCGTCACTATAAAAATCGTTAGGTTGGAAAAAAATCATTCTTGTGCGCTTGTAAAACGGGTATATACGATCGCTCGGGACTTCCACGGGGATCGATCGGAGGTGCGATTTCTTCACACCAACATACCCCTTCCTATTTTAACAGCCGACCATTTCACTCGGGCGGGACAGAGGGGCATGGAGGAAGAGGGATTTTGTGATCGCGTCACGCGCACGTGTATACCCCCATTGGTACCGCTGTGTGGGGAACATGTTGGAGATCGTTGGACCGAAGAGTCGGGGATTTCAACGAGAGTATAATCAAATCGAACAGTCCACGGGACAACATACGAAGGATGTATAAATTATCATCGGTGATGGGTTGTAGAACGCTTTCCATGGCGCCGCAATATGACCGTAGTGCCAAGAGGTCCAGTCAAATCCTTTTTTCGTTTATTTTTATTTTCACTTCAAGCTGGTTAAAATATATATTTTTAAACCGTGACGATCACCAATTGTGTAATAAGTTATAAAGGGAAATTTCAATGAATTGGAATTTTATCGGGAATCGAGGATCATGAGAATTTAAACTACGAAGACACTTTGGGCTTATCACTTTTGCTGATTATTTCGGGGGAAAATTTTTGATACGACTTTAGCTTCCGAAATTTGTGTGGCATTGAGCACTCTGGTTTTGGGGTCTAAAATCGTATGCCAATTGTTTTATCCTTGCAAAAGTGAAATATAATTATTTAGAATCCATATTTTTGGCGATTAAGCAATAACTTCACTCGAATTATCAATGAGAAATGATTGCAGATCAAATACTTCATTACACTCTCATATTCCATTTGGAATTCAGAATAATTCGATTTGTCATATTCGGCTATTATTAAAATTTTAATGACGTCTAGAATTCTCAGGTTCATTTCCGAAATTAACCATCAACTTCAAATCAATTCTCGATGAATTAAAAAGTCACGAAAAAAGTTAACAAACTTTATTCTCAGAATATTCTACAATTTCCACTCTGGAGAAAACAAACCAATTTCATATGCAAACAAAATTTAGAATTCAGAATTCTAAGAATTTCTATGGGCTAGGATTTGATTTTTCGTTAAAACTGGCGTAAGTTACTTTTCGAAATTCAAATTTACTTATTTTCTGTATATTGTTAATTAAAAAACTAAATTTCAATCATAACTAGATTATCGCGAGAATTGAAACTATGAATACCATTTGGGCTTATATATTCTGTGATTATTTCGGGAGAAATTTTTGATACAACGTTAGCTTCCGGAATTCGTACGATGCGTCATTCCGCCCTTTTGCTTTCAGCGGATCGCGCTTTTTTGGGCAACTGTGTAAGGCAAGGCGTTGTGGGGGGAGGCAGTGGGGTCTCTACCACTGCAATTTTGGCTTTTATCTCGTTGTTATCCTGGTTTTGCTGAGGCTCCAGCATTCGCACTCGGTCCTCTCGTTGATTTTCTTTTTATTCGGTTCAACCGTCTAATTAATTAACTTTTACGACGCTGCCAAGTGCTTGATGGAGATTGCGAACTGGTGGTGTGCTGATGCTGGTCTGAAATATCCCTCTGAATCTATACGTTTAACCAATACACGATGAAACCGGTTGTTCGCGTGTCCATATCCACACAAGGCGTGTCTCTTCTCGTCGTGTGCAGTTGTGTTGGTTGCCAAGGTTTTAGGCTGTTTATTTCTTTTTCATTCTGTTCTTTTTTTTAAACTCATTTTTTTTTTATTTCCTCCTCGTCTGCCTGGTTCCATCAGTAGTATTTCGCTTGAATTTAAACACCGGTTTATTTACAACCGCCAGTTGAATTCACTACTCTGCGGGCCGTCGCAATTGTCGCTCTCGTCTCTGCACGACTCCTTTGCTTTTCAACGTATCATCTTTTTCGGTGGGAGCATTTCATTCGGAAAGGGAGGGGGGAGGGGGAGAGCACGAACTGGCTCCTGCACATGTGCTTATCCGATAAAATGTGCGATCACTGTTACACTGTTTTTGGGTTTTTAGTGGATTATTGCTACGTTATTTGTCGTAAAAACTTCAAGTCCGCGATTTCTTGCATTACGTGAAGCGAAAATGGAGCATAATTTTTGGGGTATCTGCGGTGGGTATCAGCAGTCGCTTCGGAGGACTTTATTTTTTATTTTTTTGATAATTGTCGGATTCGGAAAGATGAGAATCAATTTGTGTTACACTGTGAGAACTAGTGGCTTCAAGACGTTTTTATTGAAGGCCGTAGATACGAAAGTCGGTGGTACGATATGTGGACAAATTAAATTTGGAACGAGATTGAAGAAAATTTTTTTCACCGCTACGTTTATTGTTCAAAAGGAATTGTTGTTCTCACCTATCTCGAGACGCACGCAATTAATGGGTGGCAACAATGCAGCAATTAATTAGTTTAAAACACAATTTTCAGAAGTTATTTATCTTTTATACTGAGGTTTCTTCATCATTGATAATTAAAATCACGATAAGGATAAGGAGTTATTTTTATTGGAGATGCTCGCGAAGAATTCAGGAGGCAGGGCTCACAAGAGGAGTTGGCGGAAATAAGAGGATGAGAAAAAAAAAGTCACTGAAGAGGTTTTGTGGAGTGGAGTGGGCCCAGAGGGGGAGAATTAAGAGAGGACGAAATGGAATAAAGTCGCGCGGGCGGTGCACAGAGAGCCACCAAGTTAATTTGCATGCTCGGACAAGGCTAATTACGGGTCTTGAACCCTCTAGTATTCTGCCGCCGTGGTCAAAGTTACTTGCACAGGCCCCTCCGCAACATTATACGTCTATGCATACTGAGAGCGCGCACCTCTTGTGGAAAAGGGCTCCTGTGATACGTGAGTGAGACAACGAAGCTTTTTCGGGGGTAGGTGAGCTTCAAACTACCCCCTCCCTTCCCCTCTCCCCCTTCCCGCGCTGGGGGAAATTGCCTCATAGAAAATTCCATGAGGGTCACTTTAGAATTACTCTTTACTTTCATCAGATTTTCGAGTTTGAAAGCATGTGAAATATTTACGGCTACACTAGTGGGCTTAATTCACCTCGCCGAGAACAACACCAGAGGAATAAAGAATTTTTTTAAAAAGTTGAGAAATTTATCGCGTATGTACGAGTTGACCAATTATAAAATAGTTAAGACTGTTGAGGGACTCATATAAGCAATAAAAAATGAAAATTTATTTTTAAAAACCTCAAAAAAATATAATTCGATGCGGAATATAGTGAATTAGTAATTAATAATAATAATAATAATAATAATAATAATAATAATAATAATAATAATAATAATAATAATAATAATAATAATAATAATAATAATAATAATAATAATAATAATAATAATAATAATAATAATAATAATAATAATAATAATAATAATAATAATAATAATAATAATAATAATAATAATTACGGGTCTTGAACCCTCTAGTATTCCGCCGCCGTGGTCAAAGTTACTTGCACAGGCACCTCCGCAACATTATAATTAATAATTAATAATTAATAATGTAATAATTCATAATTCGTATAATAATTCATAGTTTGTTGGCGGATTATAGTGAAAAAATGGATAGAAGTAATGTTAGAGATTGTTCCGTTAATTAGACGAGCGAATTTCGCAATTTTCCCCAGTAAATTAATCCCTCTCTTTCTCTCCTCTCAAAAGCTCTCCGATCCTCATTTGGGAACTCCCTCCGACATTAGGCGAACAAACCAGGAAGGAAAATAACGATGAAGCGAGGGAGAGAATGTGGGACTAGAAACAAGGGGTTGTAACGCCCCGGAATTTGCACGTTTATTGTCGCATTAATAATTCATGGCTGTTGCGCAATTTTTAATCAGCTGCCGTCTGCCATTGATTGATGCCGGCCTCGCGCCCCCACGGGGCTTCGGATTTACATACAGAACGAAAGAGAAAAAGTATTGACACGCGATACATTGCCCATACCCCATTGGAACACACATCTCGTTTTCTCGCTCGTTTCCAGATAGAAATATACGTTTATGTTGTGTTATGCTTTTGTGTGCCTTGGCCCGTTAGGTATACGCTCGTTGTGTATTGCCCAGTCGGGGTACCGACCAATCTCGCGTTATGACGCCCGTTTGTCCTTCTCTCATTTATTCTCTCTCTCACTTGTTTCTTCCTCTCAGTTCGACTATAAGATCTGAAAATATATACGCCCCAAACCCCGGGCCCCCGCACTCCAGCGATCTCTGAAATATTATTTCTCCTCTGAATTTTTTCACATTTCTCTTCTCCTTCTCTCTCTCTCTCTCTCTCTCTCTCTCTCTCTCTCTCTCTCTCTCTCTCTCCTCGCTCTCTCCGTACTTTTTGGCATTTTTATTTCTTACTTCTTCTCTCTTCAGACCGTTGTCCTCGTAAATTGCCTCGTCTTGACCCCTACTTTGTCACAAACTGTGAATATACAAATTGACAATTGAATTTCATTAATCACCTGGTAAATATAACCATCAGCCGGCACCGTTTCTCATTGCCGTCCTGACAGCCTGCGCTAAAGGACCAGCAAGACGCTCGCCGCACGAAAAATTCACATCATTTGCCACTGTTTATGTTAAGGATCATACGTATAGTAGGTAATTTTAAGTATAAAAGCAGCAAGATGCATCGGTTCTTAGAGAGAAATTTTCCACAAAATTTTTCGCGTGTCTTTACAATAAACTTCTTGACAGACACTGGGAATTCTTCTAATAAAATTTATTGTAAATAAAATTTTATCGTTCAAGCACACTTTCTTCAATTTTCATATTGACCTCTTAGGCAATTTATCTAAAAAATGAGGAGAATACATCCCAAATTTACGATCGATTATTGAGATGTAATAGAAAAAATTATCACTTACCACGTAGAATTTAAAAAAAAAACACCAATAGCAATGACTAAAAAATTTTCCATCATCTGCCACTGTTTAAATTAAACTAAAACAGTCCCCGGAGCACCTGAAAAAATGAGCAAAAACCACAAAAAATAATGTTAAGCTAAAGGAGATGGAAATTACCCCGCATTCGAAATATGTACGTTAAGGTGAAACTAATTGTGAACTAGGCGCAATTAAATTAGCAATGGAAATTGAGGTTGAACGTAGGGCTTGTGGCTTGTAGAGTGAGGCGATACGTGCATTATACACCTTTGGCTTAACTCGAGTACCTCGAGCCCGGCGCTTGCGAGGATAAAAGAACACGAGAAAAGAATAAAAAAAAAAAATAAAGTTAAGAAACCGTAGGCATGTGGCGTACTCTCATATAAGATTAGATAAAACCTGCCTTATCCGACCATTAGTCCGGTCGTTACCGAAGCGTTAGAGCGTTGAGGTGGAAGTGATCGAGAGATGGCTGATGGTGCGGTTGTCCCCATGGACAACGGTAGGTGGGTGACGAGGGTGGTGGGGTAGAGGATCATTGCCTGTTCCTGTTTTACGATTTTAACGAACGCCAATTATGCAGACACCTGAAAATTCACTCGAGAATACCATAAAATAAGTCAATAACAACCCGAGTGATAAAAATTAAGTGCGATTGTTTATCTCCTCTCAGTGTTTGGGGTTTTAAATACATCGGCCTCAGTGGTATTAGCATCACCAATATCGTCTTTCAATTTAGCGATGATTCATCCGTGTCTTGACGCCCCTCTTGCCTCATTCCTCTCTCGCTCATCTTCGCAAATTGTTTGGTGCTCTCTCTCGCCCCTTTTCTCTCTCTCTCTCTCTCACTCTCTCTCGCTTTCTTTCTCTCCCCCGGGATACCACTCATGTTAACCGTCTACCTATACCCCCCCCCCCCCCACTCCCTTCCGCTCGCCAGCCTCCCTCTCTCTTTATCCCACCGGTGATAACTTATGTGCACATAAACTTATTCGCCTCTACCTCTCTTGGCGCTTATAACACATACATTGTCGGCATTCCATGGACATTGAGACAGGGCTAGTTCGATTATAACCGCGCGCAATGTCGTGGGGTGTCGACCAAGCATTTAGCATGTGCAGCCGGATGATGATGGTGAGCGAGAGACGGTTTAAGGGGTAACTACAATGGGCCCTTGTAAATGACGGACGGTTTGATTGGGTATTTCGCGGGTTATGTGAGTATTTTATGCATCTGGAGAGTGGAGGCTAATGAGGGAAGAGGTAATTTATTGCAAGTTGTTTGATTGTTAAAGTAGGGAGTCGTTCAGATGATTTTTGAGTAATGGAACAACAATGTTGAGGCGCTCGTTTCATTTTTTATCGTCACGGTGGATTGAAATTTCCACTCAACGAATTGTTTATTTCCTTCTTTTTTTGTTGAATAACTGAGGAGGAAGACACATGTTTTTTTTATATGCAATCAATTTTTTTTATTATTTGAAGAATAGAAATTTAGAGAGCTTCTGAAATTTTTGGTGAAATTTCCAATGGGTTTCTTGACTAAGGTTTATAATATTTTATTTTTATTGCAGCAATTCTGTAACTGTCTCATCCCATTTTCAATTAATTGCAAATTTCAAGTTATCTGGCATTTGATATTCACATTTTCATCACACACTCAAAGAACTTACGGAATTCTCGCCGAATATAATTTCAAAATTCGAAAGAAACATTGAATCCCGAGTAAAATCTCAAATTTCAGGATTTTGTTCCCTCGAGCTCATTTAATATCCCTCCCATTTCCAATTTAGCGAAAAACATCACCAGACTCTATATGACTCGTGAGTCCGGAATATTTTTTTCCCCTCCTGATAAAACTATCGATCCAACATGAAAAAAAAAAAAACTCTTCAATTGGCCGCGCCATAATTACAGAAGGCCACTGAAAGAAGTCCACTGTAGTCTCTCCTTAAAGAAACCAAAGCCGAGGAAAAATGAATTTTCCTCTTCAGCCACATAAACTGCGTTATATGAGTGCGTTAAAGAGAGAAAGGAGTGAAAATAAAAGAGCGCGGGGGTGGAGGGGTGATGCGCGAAGGATCGAGAGGAGTTACATGTGCCGCAGGCGAGTAGTCGAATACTGTACTGATACAAGCCACCTTAACACTGAGCCAGAAGCTATTAAATTTTACGATTTATAAAACAATAGCTGAGAATAGTTTATTGGTAAATGGAATAGTGGGTGGTGAGGAGGGAGGGAGGGGGGCAGAGGGCAGGATATGGGGGATTTGAGGAGTATGGTTGAGCATTCATTGGCAGGTTAGCTGTGCACCACAACGAGGAGTACGACGCCCTGAGGTCATGGGCTTTGATGACTGGCATGGAGTGCAGAATATAAAAAGAAAGGAGGGTGAGGCGGGGGGGGGGGGGGAGAGGGTTTCCGCTGAAGGGGTTATCGAACTGACATTGCGGTTTACCATTCTGAGAAGTCTTCTCCACTGATTCTGGGTAAAGATATCTCCCCAGTCATGTTTTTTATGAAAAATTTTCGTGTGAGGATGATTTTTTTTTTGTTAAGGGGGATCGTGACCCCGTGACAGGAGCCTCATTCAGTGATACTGATGTCTGAGGTAGTTGGCTCGAGCAGTTGGTAATGGATTAAGTACTGGAGCATTGAGTCACTGAGGGGGTGAACATTTACTGATATCCATGTGTGAAGGAGGATATTTTGTAAGTGGTTTTGTGTCGTTGTAATGAATGAGATAAGATGGGTTGTTGAGATATTAGGGTTGAAATTTAAAGTGAAGGATCTTGACGTTTTTAACAATGATGATTATTTTTCGATATGCGAGCAGTGCGGTTTCTCGATCAGTGAACATCGGCGTTAAATTTATTTTTATGTGCCCATAAAGCCTTAAATGTCGCATAAATTGAAGTGCGCGGCGGTCGGGAATTGATTGGAAGTAAAGAGTAAGACTATACTGTTAGAGGTTTCGTGAAAATTGAGGGACAATTGCGTTTTTAGTAATTGCCAATTTCTATGTCATCCAAGATCAATTTTTATAGAAATTTTAATGATATCTAGAATTTTCAAGCACATTGGCAAAATTAAATATCACCTCCATCTGAATTTTCAGTACATTGGGGCTTCATGATAATTGTTTACAGAATTCTCGCAATACTCTAAATTTCAAGGGATATTCCAGGAGCTATATGCATGGAAATTTTATGTAGATGAGGGGTTGTTGAAAGATATAAAATTGGTTTCACCAAATTTTAGAAACAATTTTCTAATGGAGCAAAAGAATATACTTGAAATTTCTAACAAAAATTCCGAGCAATTTAGTGCTGAACGTCATTAAAATTACTGAAAAGTCTTATTAATTTTTTATGAAAATCCCTAAAAATGTGGGTGACATAGCCCAATGTTATGGAGACATTGGCTACGCTTCTCGTGAGCGATTGAAGACGTGTCTGGAAGTGAAACAAGAGGATCAAAGAAACTACATAATGATGATCCAGTTAGTTCATGCATGAACTTCTACTGGTACTCTCGTAGCGCACCCTCTCGTCCTCTCCCTCTCTCTCTCTCCCCCTGGTTTTCTCTCTCCTCCATACTGCCCCCTTCGATCAGTACACTTTCCCAATTATGGTAGTAGACTGTGAAAGCCGATGGAGGCCAAGCTCACAGTATCACTTCTTCAAGGTGCACTCTGCGTCCTCTCGATGTTACCTCTTTGCCGCGTGTCTCCTGAAATTCTATCGGCGTCCCTTGTACTGCACTGCATACATATACGGGATTGAATTCACCTCTCTCTGTTGCACATCACATCCGAATGCCGGGTTTCACGGGGTTTTCTTTATTCGCCTTAACTTGACTTTGAGTCTGGGGGATCTCACTGGCACTGCGACAAGCCGCGACGATAGCGAAGTGAACACGTGCAAGATTCACCAGGGGTTTTTACTTCTGGATGGAAAAGAGGGAGGAAAGGGAATTCGATGCAGGAAGGATGTGTAAAGCCGACGGTGGGAGAGAGAGGCTGGGGGATACCCTCGTTGATACGAGCCTCGGTGATCTGGCTTTGGAGACTTATTTCTAGGCTCTCCGGGTACATTTCAAATCACTGGAATATATGCAGCTTGTATCACCTGTGTCTGCAGGAAAAACTAGACCAAGTGGCTTTTGGCTCGCTCGGTCCACTGCCCCTCAGCCGCTCCATTCGTTCCAATGATATTTTCCTTTTTTTATGTCCGTTTTACCCTTCTTCGGGGTGTTTATTTTTTCGACGAGCTGGAAGTGTCTTGGATGTTGGGAAAGTCTTAAAGTTTGTTTTTTTTTTCACATTTTATTTTTTCCAGTTTTTTTTTTGTTGTGTCAATGCAATCTCTCTAGTGACCGTTCATGGCGGAGACTGTTATGAAACATTGGAATGGGAAGTGTTGATTGAAATTTTAAGTGAAGACTTTCTGAGAGTTTTAACGATGATAAAGTGAATGGCAACTTCATCTGAATCGTCTGAAAAAATATATCATCAGATGAAGTTTAAAAAGTATATGGATTTCTGCAATGTTTTAATTGCGATGGATTTTAATGGAACCATTGAACTGAAATTAGCAGTTTTCACTGATGTTTTCATCGGATTAACAATATTTGAAGTGATTGAGCGCAATTCCAAAGGAGCTCTCAGTTCATTAAATAATTAGCTGAGAAGTTTTGATGAAGAACACTTTTATCGAATATGATGATAAATGAGAAATGTAATGAGCGATAGAATCCAAAATGAAACAGAAAATTACACCATTGAAAACTTGAACACTTCAGTTATTGAAACTTGGGAGAAAATTTCAACAGTGGGATGAAAGTCGAATGCTCGTATGATTTCACTTGGCTCTCAGCCGCTCAATTCGTTCAAACGATTCTTTTACATCTATTTTATTCTCCTCCTTGATTTTATTTTCTTTCTGAGGAGCTCAGCCGCTGTCTTAACAGTTTGAGAACTCTCGAAACAACAGAATAGGTCGAGTTTCACTCAATTTTTTCTTCTTCTTGTTCTCTCTCTCCCTCTCGTGTTATATTCACTTCCTTATAATTTCACTGCAACCACTCCAGTGTTAACCATTGTGCCGCAATGCACTTGCCTCACACAACATGCATGCACCGCTCCCAATTTCCTTCCCCTCTTCGTTGGATTCCAAACCTCCTCAGTATCCAAACTAATTCAGAGCATTTGGCGCTTTAGCCCCAGAGAAAGTTCAGCCTGCCAATTAAACCCCAGAATTGTCTATTTCTACAGTCTAGAGAAACACCAGAACGTCAAATGCCAACCAATAGAGGTTTCCCGGAGACTCTCTTCGAGACCCAATTTTCCCTTCCCTCGAAAACATTTTCCATCGCATTTTCTCTCTCATTGATTTCCCAGTAACTGTTCAGCTTTTAGTTTGTGGTATCAATTCTCGGAAATTGGACGAGTGTTTTGGCCAATTGAATTTTCAACGTGAATCACTTCTGCCAAATTTTTCATTTCATCAATATATGAAATTGGTAGTTTTATTGCCATTCAATTAGCTGGACATGAGCTTTATTGATCTGGAATCTCACACATTGGCCTGCGGGGTCCGCCGTCTTGATTTCCTCAGCTGGAAAGAGCACCCGCTGCATAAGCGCAAGGTCTTGGGTTCGAATCCCGCCTGGACTATCCGTTTTTTAAGGGAAAATTTCCTGTTTTTTTATGCTGAGGATAATTACGGATGTCATCCTACCTATTCCAAATTCCATCCAATGATTTCCTGTGAGGTCACAAGACTGTGGATAGCCATATAAGAGTCCCTTCTTAATTTTCTTTTAATAATCTTCTTGTAAACCAGACCTTGGCGTAAACAAGACTAAACGAATGAAAAAATATGTATCCAAAAAAACGAGTGGACTGAATTAATAATATAAAATTCTCAAATTTGACAACAGTTGTCGAAGACTTGGGAAATTAATTGAGTCATTGCAGCCTAAGAATCTCGAACTGTTGAATTTAAAGGAGACCTCGGACCAGATTTCGCCCCAACCTTCCGAGCCCCAATTTTTCCATCCCTCGAAAACATTTCCCATCGCATTTTCTCCCCTATCAATTCTGCGGGTAACTGTTCAACTTTCAGCCGGTGGTATTAATTCACGGAAATTAAACGAGTATCTCTATTAATTAAATTTTCAACGTGAATTTTCAATTCCCGGGAATTTTATTGTTTTTTTTTAATCCATAAAATTGGTAGTTTTATTATGGTTTAATTGAAGAAAAATTCCCGAAATTATCAAGTGGTTTAGTTATTCGATGAGAATTTTATTCGCTTAATTAAATTCCAGGTGGCGTTCGATTCGATTCATCGTTATATTGGGCTGCAGTGGAAAATGATAATTGTTGAAAATATTTTGTACATTTTGATCGTTCAGTACGAAATGCGTATAATGGACCTTTCTCCTGCGGCCCCCAGCGATTATCGTCTCTCTACCAGCTCACGAACGTGCTGCGTGGGGTTCTCCGGACTCTCTCTTTCCCTACTTCCCTCCCTCCGTCCCTCCTGCCCTCACCCTGTCTCTATTTATCCCTTTTCTTCTCACTTGCTCACCCAAAACGAGAGTTTGGGAGGTCGTTCATTCTCCATACTTCCTCATCGATTGGGCGTGACGAGCAAACTTCACGGTCGTCCTATCCTCTCTGACTCGTACTGGGGTACTCTGTACTCTCACGACTGTGCAACTTTGTGCCGACGCGTTGCCTCTTTATATCTCTCTCTCGTTTTTCTCCTCCCCTCCTGGGTAGAGTGCGATTGCACTCCGTTCTCGTTCCTTCGTTCACCCTGTAGGGCACCACGAGATGGGCCCACCTACTTCCAACTACGGTTGGAGATAAAATGCCCACTGGAGGGACAGAATTGGGCAAGCACGGCTTTACCAGTCTCTCGTGAGGATTATGGGGCTTGTGTACTAACACACGCACCGCCATTTTATGGGGACAAAAGCAAAGTTTTTGAGCTTTTGCAAAGGGGAGAGTTTATACTGAATGCTGGAATTCATTCGGGTGAAATCACTGGATGTTGCAGAATGTTAACAATTTTTCACTGACTCCCGGTGGATTTGTCGAAAATTTTTAACACTTTTGGGGTAGCTCTCTGCTCTGCCACCGGACAATACCACCCTTTGGAATATTTTCAGTCGTTGGTAAAATTTTTTCATTCGAATCGGTGTTGCCTGAGAAACAAATTTTCTTTTGTAAATTTACTTGTCGCCAGTAACCGAGTATAAATATTCCCATTTAATACCCGTTTATTTTCTTCGGGCAAGTAAATTCATTCGGTAAAAAAAAAATTCGCTTTCTCAGTGTGCAATTGTTACTAGAAATTTTCTAAACAATAATCCTGGAAAATCATCAGTAGTTTCATAGAAAAACTTTTCTGCCAACAATTCGGTTGAAAATGCGAGAAAAAATTTGGTGGAAAATTTTCTCGTATTTGTGATTTTATTTTTGTAATGTATGTCCATTTAAATTATCCCCATTACAAGAGTAATTAATCATATATGATCAAATATTTTTTCTATATCAATTCAGACTCCATTATGTAGAGATGAACCCATTGAAGAATCAATGAGATATGATGTACAATTAAAAATAATTTCCATCACTCGTGAAATGTAAATCCTGCCGATGTACATTCAATAATTCCGGTCCGACCTGGATTTTCCCTTTCCACTGACTGCTCCATTGACCTTTAATTAATGCACTTGTTTTAAATTCAAACAAATAACGCAGCCGCCTCTGCCCCAATAAATTATCTCTCGAATTAAATAATTGCTCCATTTTTTTCCTCCCCCTTTTTTTTCCGTTAACGTAGTACCCCCAGAGCAGATTGGAAGGGTTCGATTCGCATCGATATATGGGGTTTGGTTCGCTCGAAACACCTGGCGTATATATTCCAGAGTGCCATTGGGAATCTACGCTCTGCGGCGAAAAATGTGTTCCAATTACGGGATATCTAATGGGTGCATGGTTACTGTGCCAGGAATACATCCGGAATTGAGGGAGACAGAGAGGGAGAGAGAGAGAGAGAGAGAGCGAGAGAGAGAGAGAGAGAGAGCGAGAGAGACGGGGGGAGAGAGAGAGAATTCAACATTCGTGTGAGTGGGTGGGTGTGCGCAATGGTACAGTCGTGAAGAGATATATAACGTCAATAAAATGCCGCTCAGATCGGGAAACGAGTTGGAATTTCAAGTTGGACTATTACGTATGCTTCCTCCAAAATCACTTTGTATTCAAGCACCCCATTAATAAACCCCCCACCCCCTCAAACTATCCCTTCCTTCCGTTCTGCACAAAAACCCCACCAGAATGAAACGCAAATGGTTTTTGGCTGCAGTTGACAATGGGAGAATTTGAAAATCCATTTGTGTCGGGAGTGAAAAAACTTTGGAAACGAATCGCTTCAAATTAAAGTGAATGTATTCATAACCACTCGTGCCATCAGTGATAATTCAATGCGTTACCCCATTCCTCCATTGGCAAAATAGCTGCACACACTTGGCTTCCTCTGCCATGGCCAATTGAAAATTGAAAAGCCTCGGATTGTCCCCCCATTCAAAGTGCTCATATTCCTCCTGCTAAAAAAATTCACATTTCATTGGTTTATCAGAGATATCGGAAATTTGATGATAATTTATTTGGTGGTACGAAGTCAATAGTCAGGGTTTTAAAAATTATTGGTTGACAACGGAATTTCTATGACATTTGATTTTTTTTCTGACGGTGTACGTTATCTAAGATGGACAGAAAAAGGGAATGGACACACACAACTGTGTATTGGAAATGGAGAGATTATCGGATAAATTTGTTGAGGCATTTATCAAGTGACAGTACCACTGGAATCTCCGGGAATTTCATCATTCAACATTGACAGATGAAAAAGTAAAAATCAGATAGCTTCAGACAGATAAATTTTTCAAATTTAAATTCCCTGAAGTTCAAAAATCCATCCATTCAATCTTCAAAAAAAGGAAATTTTAAATAAATATTGAAAACAACTTCTTCCCATCAACTGGAAGCAATTCCGGCTCTTAGAATCTTCACCCCTAGGCTTTTCAAATACATTTGTATTAGGGGATGGGGTGAAAATTACTTCGTAAACCAGTCGCTTTAAATTAAAGTGAATGTATTCATAACCACACATGCATCAGTAATAATTCGTTGCGTTACCCATTCCTCCATTCCCAAAATAATCGCCCACACTTGGATTCCCCAGTGACAGGCAATCGAAAATTGGAAAGCCTCGAATTGTCCTCCAACTGAAGACCGGAAGGGTGCGGCGATTCAAGCGCTAAAACGGTCATTCACCGGCCAGTTGAATGCACGTCTAGCCATACAGAGAAAATTGAGGAATACTGTTGGCGGGTATAAGCACAAGGGGGTTGGCGTTCGCCAGGCCTATTCTCCAGAATCAGAGTCAAAATGAACATCCGTAGGCTCTCACGTAGGGACAAACGACAACTAGGCAGATTATTCGCGCGTAATGCGTGGAATGACAGTAGTACCACTGCTGTATATTGGATTGCAGTAGCAACAATAATGTGTGTTCCAGTGCGTTGCCAGAGACATGGGCCCCCGTGCGCCAGCAAAATTTAACCTGAGTACTCTCGGTTGCTAATATTTCAATGTCTGTATGTGTGTGCGTGTGTCGGTGATGCCTTGAAGCGTACATTCAGCACGCGTTCGCGTGTAACATTTCTGAGGAGATGCGAAATTGTGTGTGCATATATACACCAGCTCGCCATTCTCTTCCTGCTCCTGTAGAAGTGAAGCAGCTGAAGGGGTTGAAGAGGCCGAAGTAACTGTTGAATAACAGGATTG
>JAPYZM010001364.1:0-19103 GCA_030522845.1 Psyttalia concolor
ATATAAATATAAATCATGACAATGTGTTGTTATAGCTTCTAACAACATTTTAATAGTTTTCTCATGCAATATTTTGCGTTAATGTGTGAGAAAATGCTGGGAAAATGCTCAAACTATACTTAAACATGTTACAAATTTTATGAAAATTATAAGAGACACGGAATTGAATATTGTTGCAAATAACAGCAGAATTCCTGAACTCAACAGAAAATTGCGAAACATGAGAATATCAATTCATTATTATGACAATCATATATAACGAATAACCGTTCGGGAGCATGTTGCTAATTCATTAGGAAAAAAAACTATATGATGTCGACTGCAACGGCTTATGCCACTTGTTTTCTTTTAATTTATCCACCTTCAGTAGGGAAGGAGTGGGGAAGGACCCGTACATCTACCCAAGCATACTGAATTTCAATGAATTATGTCTTGATTTTATCAATTCATTTAAAGCAACTAGAAATGTTATTTCCATCACATACCAACAAAGACAAACTTTGGAGTCGGTGTAAAGTATTACCCGTTTACTTGTCTCGTTAAATGTTCTGACGATAAATTCAAGCCTTGAATATAAGAAAATTAATGGGTAAAATTCTAATGTATCTCTTGTCATTATGCTATCAGTTATAGTTATTGACCTTGTGTTAGATTGAAAATGATTGAAGATTTATAGTGAATTTTGGTGATTATTCACGAATCTCTGGTTTGGCAGGTACGACATGAATATTGAACGATCACCAATCAAAGCAGCCCCTAAGCATCCGTCAACTTATCACTCTCATTTGCGAGATACTTTCCGAACCGAGGGCTTCTTTCCCCAGAGTGTAACTGATCACAGCTCCCTTCTTGGTGACCGTGGACTCGATAGCATAGATAGATATAGTGTCGATAATGAGGCATCGAATTTCAGTTCATCAAAGAATAGACGGAACCGTCACGACGTTGATGCCATTGTTGACAATCTCGGTAATTCAACATCGTTAGACGAGGCTACTGGACTATTTATTGTGAGTCATACCGACAAATGTAATGTAGAACGAGATTCGCGTTTTAGCTCAAGCAGTGAGAGTGAGCACAGAGTGTTTGATCTCTCATCGAGCGAAAAATCAAATAAATCATATCCGGAGGATTCCAAGTTACGTCTTGGTAGGATTAAGGGAGGTAGGCATAAGCAGGAAGACGATGATCCCGATCCTGACGACCGAATATATGGGAAGAGTCCAAAGTTCGATGAGAATATGGGAAACTTTGGTCACCTTGAGACAAATTATCGGAATCATCTGCTCAGACGTGAAACCAGCGGTCCCTACGGGTTGGGGGGTCCGGGTATTGAGGCCGGTACATCCTGGCGATCTCGTAATACCGATGGAGTTGTCTTTAATACGCTGGATGGTTTTGAAAATGAGTGCACGGCATCGGGACAAGATGATGAAACTCTGGGGAACATGAATCTTGGAAATCTTGATGAATCTTCATGGGATTTTCCGCAAGACTTGTCTTTGCGTATCATTGAGGAGCCGGAATTCAGTCCTCGTCAGATCAAAGGTTCTTTACAGCGGGAGGAGGACTCATCAAAAAGTGATCGAGTCCTGGAGGGTCCTGATGTTACCCCGGGGGAAGTTGGAAGAATGCTGAATCTTGGAGACGCCCTTGACGCACCGCGTTCCCAGACTCGATCCAATAAATACTTGAGCCTTGTCATGCTTCATCTACCAGTGATTCTTCGACTCAGCGTCAATTGTCCTTTTCAAAATGTGAGGATTAAGTGTGCCGAGATCCTGCGTATGGTCAAGGTTAGTTGGTTTAATGAGTTTTCTGGGTGTTCTGGGCGGAATTCATTATATATGTAGATAATCCACGTATACATAGCTAATACATACAGATAATTTACAGGGCTAATACACTTAGATTATACACATAGATAATACACATACACCTTTAAAAGGCTTTCGACCTGATTTTCTACGGAAAATTGAATTTTTTGGTAACTATCTCTGCAAGATTACGGAACAGATGATTCTGGAATTTTGTAGAGGTGTAAAAAAAATTTGTCATTTCACTTCTAATATTGTCAAAAGATTAATCGCCCAACGTGGGGCTCGAACCCACGACCCTGAGATTAAGAGTCTCATGCTCTACCGACTGAGCTAGCCGGGCTTGAGGTACCTGGGCAACATTCCTAGTTTTCCGCAACGGAGGGCTACGAAAAATTTCGTTAATATCTTAGAGAGTAGTCTTCTGGGAGTAATTAAGTTACGAGTGCACCTGATGGGGTTTCGAGTACAAATTCCAATCAAAAAATTCATTTTTTTCAGAAAATTTTGTGTTTTTTTTGGTAATCAATATCAGGTATAATTTTAATTATCCTGCTACCTACGTTTAAATGCTACCCTGTGACATAAAAACATGTTGAGTGCGCTATAAATTGACCTCTTTCGCGAAATAAACTACACCTGCAAGATTACGGAACAGGATGGTTCTGGAATTTTGTGGAGATGTAAAAAAAATTTATCATTTCATTTCTAACATTGTCAAAAGATTAGTCGCCCAACGTGGGGCTCGAACCCACGACCCTGAGATTAAGAGTCTCATGCTCTACCGACTGAGCTAGCCGGGCTTGAGGTAGTTGGGCAATATTATTGCTTTTGTGGATCGCGGTCCGTAAAAAAAACCATCCCTTTACTTTAAGAACATCTCAAACTATGTGAAACTGTAGATTGAATTTTTGTAAAAAAAAATTACAGGACAGAGGACTTCCCGTTCCTGAGCCAGCATTTAGTGGACCAAGTGCTTTTATTCCAGCTGCAGAGGTGAGTAATACAAATCCATCTAATATTTATAGAAATAGTTTCCCCGTCCATCGCGCACGAATTCTACTCTACACCAAATCCCGGAAGGGTTACTGCGTATGGGGGGGAGAAGTATTGATATTGCTTGCAATACACATTTAGGTATAGGTACGAATAAGACGAATTGCTCCCGCACTTAACGTACCGGACCAGGTCGACCTAAAACTGGAGATTCGAACCCTCTAAACCTTTACAAATCATTCTTTACTTTCCCTCGTAGTCTCGAATTCTGTTTAAACAGTGGTAATTAGCTACTATTGTTGCAACCAAGCATCGTAGTCTATTGAAAATGGAAACCGCACTTATCGACTCTTGTATAGTTCCCTGTATTGACAGTAGTAGCTGCTGGCGCGGGCCAGCATAGCTGGCGTCCGCGAAGACTACGTCCTACATTGCCACATTACATTGGCTTCTCTAGCCGTGTACATTGTAGACATCTTTCTTGCCGATTCTGATCATGACATTCATTGAAGTAGTCATGTATTTGAGCGTACAAGAGAATGTATTTTTCGATACAAGTGTAAAAGACTAGTTTTGAAGGGGTGCGAGGGTTAAACCCCAAGCCAGAGGCGATGGCTGTAATCAGTCAAGTTGGAAACTGATTTTTTTTCATGTGTATCGAACAATATTTTACGACAGTACCAAAAAAAGAACACATTTTTTACGCTTCGCTCGACAATAGTAAAAAAACGGGCACTTTTTCTCACTTGTGTCATAAATAATATTGGTCTACTAGCGGTTTTTAAACAAGACGTGAAGTTAATTTTCCTCACGTGGGTTATAATACACCGTTTGCATTAAGAATTTGAAAAAAATTGGGAATTGGAGGATAAAACACGAAGTCTGAAGAGCGAAGAAAACAAAAAGACATTAGTCCTATTACGTACGAACGACAGGCTTGGCGTACTTTTTATTTCACGTATTTTTTTGTGAATAAAATTGACGATATACTTGTTAAAAATAGGATCAGGCAATAAAACGTGAACTTGGCTCGATACGCTGTCGCGTATTTTGATGACACAAGTGAAAAAATGGGTCCTTTTCTCCACTACTGTCGTAAAATATTGTTCGATACACATGAAAAAAACCAATTACCAAATCGTGTGATTACAACCCTCCCCTCTGGCTCGAATTTTAAACCTCTCTCGTTAAAAACTACGTTTTTTACCTGTATCGAAAAAAACTATTATCATTATTACAAATTATGTAATATTTTTACGCGAAATTTCAAGAGTGATTTTCTAACGTTGCATTCTAGCCTCAGTATATGTTTTGAGAGCTAGTGTTCCACACGACGGTTCCTCTCTTTTTTGTCCTAGTACTCACCTAGTCACATATTCATGCCTCGTTTTGGGGAACTAATACCGCAACGTCTCTACGGCATTTTGAAAATATATGGTCAAAGTAATGATTCCCAGGTGGTATCTCAAAGGAAATCTCCTGGAGGACCGTCTGCCATTTTCTATCGACATCCTTTGAATTCTTAAATGGCCCGTCACTAGGTCCTCATCGATGTTAGACTGTCGCGAATATACGGATTATACAATATGTCCAATAGGTCCGTCAGGGAGAAAATAAATTTAGATAAGTTATAAATTACAAATGTCCCGTTCTTCTATCGGTGAAGATTGGTAAAGAACATCTATTGTGCCCCCAAAATCTGACAGAAAGGATTACAACGTAATCTTACGGAGTGCAGCAAGTCAAGATAAATTTCACTCCTGAGAATTTCGTGCCGCAAGCTGTAGGGCTCCCAACAACGTAGGGACTTGTTAACAATTCACAACCGCAGCTTTGTCCGATCTGTGAATAACAAGAGCGATTGCATTCACGGAAAGGATTCTCGATTATGCGAAATAATTAGGTAATAAGGATGGCGAAGTACCATTGAAGTATTTCTGATTAAAGTAATTGGATGGTATTCCCCAGAGGACTTGAGATTCTCCCCGAGTAGAGTAGAATTCGATGCGCTCGATTATCGTTTTGCGTTCGTTATTTTCTTATTAAAATCCAACCGAGGGTGAATTTTACCAGTGAAATGTAAATTGAGTGGTGTAACCGAGTGATGAGGATTCTAGAAGAAGATTGAAATGCAAGGTAAGTACAGTCCATTTTTCTTATTAGATATAACTTGCCTCCTTATTTTTTTTACTTTTACCGGCAATTCTTGGGAGAGCCTCCACTGGGATCTGTTCCCAGTACTAATGGCGCCCTTCATTCCATCAGGGAGAATTTTCCTGGAGGGAATCAATATTGAAGTGCGTCGGGGAGTGATTGAGGTAGAAATGTGAGAGGCAATAGAGGTAAAGTAATAGTGACGCGTTCTGTGACAGTAACTGACAGAAAGAAAAATACAAATTCAAGGGGATTTTGATGACGCCGATCTTAGCACGCCAAGAAGTGCGTTATCGTTTCAAGGGTCTTCAAGTTAGATTTTCCCGTCTTAACCAGAGTCATCATTTTCGATCTAACCCAATCCATCAAATGGTCATAAATTTTTCTTCTTGAAGTGGTCTTCAATGTCGCTGGTCCAAGAGTTAGTAATCAGTTCCTCGTAAAATGAATTTTCATTTCTAAATAAAGCTTGGACTTTTTGGCATTGATGTTATAGGATCCCCCCACCCAATTTGATAACTTTTAAATTTCATGGTAGACGATCTACGTCTACCATGAGCCAAGAGATGTCACACAGTGAAATACATATACTTATATCGATTCTTCGTATGTACCTAAGATAGACTGCAGTTTGCTGTCGATATTCGGTGAAGGGGATGGGGGATGAGACGCGCCAAGTTGAAAATCGATGTCAGGGATTTTGTGTTGCATGCGCGATAATGGTTTACCAGTATTCAATTGTGTTGAACGTAGGAGAATGTTTCTCGCCGTACGGGGGGGGGGGGGGGGGAAGAAGGAAGAAAGGAAATGTGGTACGTAAATTCCAGGGAGAAGTCAAGTGAAACCGTATGCTACCCTCGGAATAGGATAAGAGAGGGAGGGATAGTGAGGGTGATGCATACATCAGGGGCAGTCGTTTATTCGTGGCTTTTGCCTTGCCAGAAAAGCACCATGACTTATGGGGACGTTGTCGTAATGATACTCTAGCTATCTGCCTTCTGCATATACCGTTGGATTTTGAAGTGGGGAGACAGTACTTTGGAGGAAAATGAAATGACTTGGGGTTTTTTTTTTCTTATCCATTGTAATCGTGCCGAAGCAGGAGGATATATAAGAGAAAGGATAGAGAAAGAATTGCCCGGGAAACTGGAGAAGATGCATATATTCAGACGAGTGAGACACATTCTGCATTAGGTTCAGTGGGTGGAGTAGATATAGGTAGAGGAATTTCATCACTGATCGACTATCCATTATTCAAATGGAGGACTCGGTGAATCGAGTACTATTCCATGTGTAATCCACGTGTTCTTTTTTTTTAGTCGTAGCAATTTCATACCATCTCCACTTGTGTTGCAGGATATTTGCTCTTTTTAGTAATTCTTCAGTGCCTCACTTTGATATCCTCAGACTTTTCATCCCTGGTACAATACACTACTCCACCTGATTGTGAAACACAATTGGTGCTCGTCTACCAAAAATGCTTGTTTCCAATTTCATTTCCCTAGGATTTTACGCGGTTCAATAAACCGCTCGAATCGGCCTTCCATTGTTACCGGTGCAATCTTTTTTTATTTTTGCCTTCCACTTGTACTTGCTCACTCCATCATACATCGCGATGCAGAATAAACAAATTTCGTGGTTACCGGATAACACGGAGATAGAACACAGTGTGATATTTTTTTTTTCGACTAAAATTGTGATCGTATCAGAGGATGTATCTGTTACGAACCCATGCACGCAGGTGATATGGTACGATTATTTCCTTCGTATTGATTTTATTTTTGGGAATGAGAATACCGTCATATGCGTCCTGAAGATACTACTGTTGCGGAGGCTGACCCTATGTCGGAAAATATGAGACGAATTTTCACAGGGTATTTAACTTTTTCTTGCACTAAGAGAATATATTATAAGGTGCACCAGAATAAAATAAAAATCTAATCACGAACGGAAATGGAGCGAAGGTTCTAGAAACAAATTAAAGAGCAAACACTATGGGACCTCCAGGAAACGAGGGGGCAGGGAGACAATCCTCCTGTGACGTAGTACAGGAGCCGACCGCGACGTTTATGAGGCGGATCATACATATGTCCAGACCTAATTTAGGTCAAGACTCTCCAGAACAGATAACAGAGACACGCGCGTGTCACGCTTGTGGGGACCCTCCACGGGAACAAGGGGTGAAGAAGCTCCTTTAAAAACCCCCGGAATTAGAAGAAATCAGTTCAGTCTTCAACTACATTGTTACCCTGTCCGAGTAACGCTAGACCATCTCAGACTAGATCGTTACTCTGTCCGAGTACCGATAGAACTTCGATCAACGGACAGGTACCACTACGTCGTCACTCTGATCCAGTCGAGAACCAACCCCAACTTAGTCAAGCAGTCAGCAGTAAATTCTCATCAAGAATTTACTGAAGTTTGCTTTCGAATCAAATCCCGATCCAGAGCATCTATTCATCCAGCCAACTCATACTTGGGGCCACCCTGTACCAGGAGAAATTCCTGATCTGCACCCCATCAACTCCAGTGACTCCAGAGCACCATCGGTTCTCCAGTCAAACGGTTCCAGCAACTCCACGGGAGTCACCAACCCATCGCAGTATTCCCCAGCCCCGCTATTCTTCACAAAATGCTATTCAGTTCAATCGTAAGTCATCAAGTCATATTCACCATCATTTCCCTCCATTCAATTGTAATTGAATGCCTTGAAATCTATTGGTTCGTTCTAATAATGAATATTTCGTAATTATTAACATCTCTGAAACATTATTCCTCGCATCGGTGCACTTCAGTGTTTTACCCCTGGCAAAACGTTCCCAAATATTCTATAATAAATAGTATTCCAATACGAACCGTGACTAGATACGATTTCTAATCCCCTTTTCTCAATAACTTGGGTCAGATTGATTCGTTTCAAATTAATCACGTCCGTAACAATGCCCATCAGGCATAGGTGGCGGGACACCGCCGGCTCGCTTCGTTCCCTAATTTTTCCGCTGCTGTTATCTAAGAAGAGGCATTCCGGTAGAGGGCTAATAATTCCCTACTGTTCTCCGTTAAGTAGGATGACCTGCGGTCATTTCAATGAAGTGTAGAGTAAATCATTAATTTTGGTATCAATTGGTCCCTTTCGTCCTTTACGTGTATCATTCCGATGTATTTCAATACTTAATCTCGAACATCACTATCCCATCTGAAGGAGATCACTTCACCTTTGGTTTGACTCCAGTTGGCCCAGTGATTTCGAATCGTCAATAGTGAAGGTCTGGTATGACTCAGCAGGTAACCTCTCTCACTCTTTTCCTCTCGTTCAAGATTCGGTGGTTCGTATGTGGACTTACCAATACCAAGTCGATAACTACAATTTTACGACTAGATTCCAGTATTGTTGGAAAATGGGAAAATGAAATAGAACGCGGGAAAAAAAATTCACGTTCATCAAGAGGAGATACGCGTAGCATCCGAATTAGCAGCGTAAACTTGACGTTGATGTGGTTGAGAGCTTCTGGCGTGACATATATTCGTTGACAGCTCTATTATGCGATGCGTCACGTTCATTTGCATAGAGGGAAGGGATATCTGTCAATGCACAATACCGAGTTAAAATAGATGGATCGCTCTTTATTATTTCCAATCGTAGTTTTTAGTTTTTCAGTCCTAAATTGTCGGTCAATACTCAATTAAATTTGGACCAACTGTTCACAGTTTAATCGATGTAATGGATTTTGCTAGTCAATTTTTCCTATTGATCTCAAATGACTTGATTTGCGGACGAAAGAATCGTCAAGATCACTCGAACTCTCGGTCAGCTTAGCAAATACTGAGCTCAAAGGTGAATCCTTGCACTCCAGACACTTTTCAATTTATCATTTCGTTTATTTAACTCCCACCTCTTTTTTTTCTCTCCCTTATTTCAGTAACCCCTGACACCTGGATTATTCTTCTCATTCTAAGCGCAACGTGGCGTAGGATCTCTTCACCCCCTTCTCCCCCTTTCCCAATCTCCTCTACCGGTGGAATTCGTCAAAGAGTTTCCTGGAGCAAAGTTTTTCATCCTGCGGGTTGGAAACCGACGAAACCACTCTGCCGGTTAATATAAACCTCAAGTGCGCTTGGAATACGTAATATCTTGCGCTCACCACTGCAACTACAGTACAGAGAAAGAGATATACCGTGTTTTCGTCCTCAGTTCTAGGGTTGGACAACGTTATAAACCTGATCTTGAATACGAGACGCAGTAAGTTTTGATGCCATTTCTATCCTTCAAACCCCAACTTTACCTCCAATACGTGATGCTGTACTTGTGGTATAAATTCTGTATTTGCATGTCTTCCTGCGACTCTCTCTGGATTATTTGTCTGTATCCGTTTCCAATGTGAACACCATCTGTTAGGACGAGGTGTCGGTAATTCCGTTCTCACCGAATTTTCATCCGCGTCAATTCAGCTATGAAGGGGGGGATTCGATCGCGTTCAAATCAGCTGGAAATTCTGGCGCTGCGGGCTGTTATTATGAGTCAAAATGATCAGCAAACTGCCAATGACGATGTGTGGAGGAGTCGAGGAGTTGGTGAGAAGGGAATTTCCCATAGGACATGTATGAAGTGATGGGTGGCAAAGTGACGTTTACCCTGTCACTCCAATGTCTTATCGTGACACATTCCGGGTATTCAGGTGGTTCTGTCCCTGGAGAATGGTTAAATTTTGGATGTCAGTGGAAATACAACTGATGGATTTCAAACTGAAATTTGATATCTGTTCAAAAGCACCTCATGAATGGTGAATATTCACTTTATCTTCGACGTTTCTTCTATTGATTACTTTTTTTTTGGCAAATTATTCAAATTTTCGGAATTCTACTGCAGAAATCGCTCACGCTGATATTAAATAACATAGGGAGATACCAATTATGATGAGATGAAACTTTATGACAATTCCTCACAATTCCCTCGAACTAGAAAGACCTTGCAATTTGAAAGTACGACTCTTTCACTTGTTCCCAAACTTTTGCTCCACCTCTACTCAGAATTCAGAATTCAGGTTATTATCTGGAACGACTCGGAAGTTCAGCGGTAGCCCATGATACTCTACGACCCGGAAAATTCAGAAAATCTCCGGCTGACATTGGCCGGATGGTGTACGCGGAGGAGCCAAAAAGGAGAAGGAGGGGAAAAAAAAGGTGGAGAAGGAACCATGTAACTGCTCAACGATACGAGAGAGGCCAATCGCCTTGGCTTCCAAGTCTGTACAGCACAACCGCAGTATTATCGCTTTTTCCTGTTATATGCAGGCCACTTGTTCTTCTTGTATTTGTCTCCAACCCTTCGTGCCTCCATCCCTCTTCATCTCTTTCGCCGCGTAAAATTTCAACTTGGAGAGGCATCGTACCACGAAGAGCCAGCCACCTACTTGTCTGGCGATGAAAGGAGAACGCTTGTTTTTCAAGGAAACCGTGAGGCCGAAGGGTCTGAGGTGGTGGTAAACTACGGGGCCAACCGGGCTGGAGGAGGCGAGCTGATTTATCGAGGGACTGTTGAAAATAATACGATTCCTGGATAGAAAGATGTGTGTACGACGAAGAGAGGGTGAAGCTGATAGCGGTGTTTCCGGAATTTATGATACTGGGTTTTTTCGTGAGAAGGGGGGGACGAAGGAGAGCTGGGAAAAGTTTAGCCATTCGTCTGTTGAAAGACTCGTACTATTTGCCGTTGATGGAGAATCCAGGGGAGACAGTTGTGCGATTGATTCAATACGCGATTTGAGAATGTGATTTGATCGATCAGGGAGATCCAGGATTTTGGGGAAATTCATAGACTATGATTCAACGCTCACTCTTAACTCAAATCGATCTCAGTGGGGCAGAAAAAAGTGCTCGAATCAAAAGGAAAGATTGACCCAATTAAACCGAAAAATTCACTCGAGTGGAGCCGAACTTAGACTGAGGAGATGGTGAAATGCCCTAACCACTTGTGGCCATTTGGCCCTTGTCCATTGATCACCAGCCGCAGAAAGAGCCCTCAAACTGTCCTGTATATGTATACGAGACTGGCATCAAACTAGCAAAGCCCCAACTACTTCAACTCCATTTTCAGTCTAATAAAATTTGAGCCTCTGCTTGAGATGGTTTGCCTATCTCACGGCTTCTTGGGAGATCAAAACCCTCCGACTGGAAACTTTGTAGCCCAGTCAACTGTACAGTATAGCCATGAGGATGGAGTTTAGGCTTAAACAATGCGTCTCGCATTTCATTGAGTTTACGGTCAACTCTGGTGGGATGCTCTCGCTGGTCCAGGAGATATCGGAGATGAGTTGGAGAGTGAATTATTGGGGGTATGTGCCCTTGAGGGGTATTTCACAAACCGATTGCACACAGAGGGATTGTTTACAAACATGTAATGGAAATCTTGGGTGAATTCCGAGTAATTCATGGGGATAGAGTATTTCTCATCGGCCATGCTGATTCAATTTAATGTACATCCAAGTTCGTAATACTGTTATCGCATTTAGGGCAAGAGTCAATGGTTCAGTGTCTTCGGATGATGAGAGATAACGTTCTACGACAATCAATAACGAATGATTTCGAACACATTCAGTGAAGCTTATCGAACTTTCATATGGGGAGGGAAAATGAATTAGTATATTTATCGCTTAGGGAGGAAAAGTAGATAAGTTATCCTTACGTGCAAAATTTCGTGCCGTTGAATACGATTTTTCTGCCAGAATGGACGAAAGCGAGCGTTTCTTAGCAACCCGGGTAAAAAAAAAACGTTTTCGAAAATTGTTTTTAGACGTTTTTTAAGAATTTTTTGAAACATTTTGAAAAGTTGTTGAAAAGTTCACGGTGTGGCACAAAAAAATTTTTGAAAAAGTATAAAAGTTTTCGAAAAAATTTCCAAAAATGTTCCCAAATTGTTAAAATGTGTCCAAAATTTTGACAATTTTAAAAATTTTGAAAACTGAACATTTTGGCCAACGTTTCTTAAAACATTGTCACATATTTTTAGAAATATTTTGGGCAATGTTCCAGACTTTTTTTTTGAAATTTTCCAAAAAATTTTGGAAACATTTAACAAATTTGGGGAATTTTTTGAAAATTTTTCAGAAATTTGAGGAAATTTTCAAAAAGTATTAAAAAATTTTCCAAAAACATGAACACTTTTTCAAAAATTTTTTTGTGCCACCGGGTCAACTTTTCAAAATGTTTCAAAAAATTATTGAACAATATTTTTAAAAGTTTTCAAAACCCTTTTTTTTTTACCCGGGAAGGGAGATTAGGATCCTCACTTTCGGTACATGCAGGCCGAAAAAGGCATTGCACTAGAGAAATTAGATTATTTCATTAGAAATTGTCAAGGTTAAAGGATTCCCAAGTATTCCCCGAGTATTTAATGAAATTAAAATTTTGGCTGCTGAAATTTTAAATTAAAACGTCTTTGAAGACACTAGTTTTCTCAGCGGAATTAAGAGTTCTCCAATCCTTTGCATCAACTTTGATAATCCCGATCATCCCTGATATAACTTTGCGATGAATTTTGTCGTGCTCCCGGGACTCGTCCAATCATCGAGTTTAAGGTTTGACGGTGGCGTGAGAGAGTTAAACCCCATGGCAAATTCATCCGTGGCAATTGACGCACACGAGGGAGGTTACGACAGCCGGGCTGCTGCGCTGAATCTCAAATAACCTCGTCTGCGTTAGTACGAAGGCCATTAGTCGCAATAGCAAGACACATACCAAGCTTCTGGCTCGCATTGTTGAGCAATCTATGGGATTGCTGTATGAAGGCACGTAAAAGCCCCCGACCCACCCTTTCCCCCGCCAACCTCTCGACCCTTGAACTTACATTTCCATCACAACGCCCAGTGTTATTCTCACGACGTGGAGGGCGGGTGGAGGCGATGTTCGCTCGTTTTTTGATACTTCACCGGTTGATTGAAGTCGATTTTTCCAGGTAATTTAAATTGTCCCGACTTAGAATGAACAGCTCGCCTATCGAGTCCAATCAAAGGATGAATCAAGTCGCAATATAGTTGAATCGGAACGCTCGTTTTTTTGGTAACGCCGACAGGCTGATTTTTTGTAGAATGACTTGTTCTATTTTCTAATGTATAAGGAAGTAAGTGTCCCCTGTCACTTCTCTACGTATCCCACCGAGACGACGCGCCCAGTAGTCAGCGAAAAAGTCACTCGCTCAACATCACGCCCGCATCGAAGCGATTCGCACCGAGGAAGATCCTCGCTAAGAAAAAAAAGAAACGTAAAAAGCGCGGGAGATAAAAAGTACGAAAAAGGGAAAATAACAAGTGATCTCTTTTCTCGATCTTTCTTCCCGTTCTCACTATCCTCACGACTTTTAGCGTCCCTAAGGAGATAGATATATCATTTATCACATTCCGGGAATCCCCCCGGGTATAGCGCAGGTATTACGTCACGTGATAAATGCACACAGACGTGATGCAAACAGACAGCAGTGCTCTCTCTGTATTCATTCAATGCGCTTTAAAAAAAATAATTTATTCAGAGGACAGTGGGGGGAAAAGTATTTCACGCTCGCATACACACGGGATGCCTCGGAAATCCATCAACCAAATGACGGTGTGGAAAACATTTACTTTCCATTAGAAATGTGAAAAATTAAATTGCCTGAATTCAGTTTAACGCAAGCACTCTCATTAATCATTGAAACTGGTTTACATTCCTTCTCCACGTGTAATGCAATCAGTGGAATATTCATGGGGCCTCGGAAGAGGGAAATGGGGTTTCTGGTTGCGGGCTTGAGTTGAATGACAACTCGATGAAAATATCATCTAACCGAAGAAGGCTATTCGTCTTTCATTGAATACATATAATGAGGTTTCATATTGGATTCAATGGCTTGGAAGTGAATTAGAGGAGTTGCAATTCATTCACTGGGGAAGTCCTCGAGGGCCTCTCAATTGGCATTCTCAACTCAAAAGTAATTACAAGAAGAGGGAAAAATTTTTAAGTTTCAATAATTGCATTCGATACAGAATTAAATCTCTAGAAGGTGGTGGTCAAAAGTTGATTTTGTCTCTTTTTATAATTACATTCTCGTATTTTCCACACTCCAATTCTCCCAAAACTGCTGGGACAGTGTCACACGTTTAACTCCCCTCTGTTCCGCAATAGTTTTTACTCTCTTCAGTGGGAAAACTGGGGCCTTCATTGTCGGGTTCGTAATAAACGGCGTTGCCAGCGTAAAATTAATTATTCTCGGTTTGCCGAGGCATTGTAGGTGTGCGTGCGTGTTTACTGGGGGGGGATTTGGGTGATGTTAGGGTGATAGTATGGACAGACTGAGGGAGTGAGGGTTGCACTGGGTGTGTGGCTGCCTGCAGGTGGTGGCCGTGCTATATTCCGCCTGGCAGACGCGCGATATGGCATCCAGGCTTCTCGCGAATAATTAACGATGCGATTATTGCCCAGGCAACTCACCCTCGCTAGCGTCGCCCGCGTCGATGTTCCTCTCATTGAATATTACCTTTTGCGGATCGGTGAGAGGGCCTTTGATCTTCCCTGACCACATTTTAACGTTGACGATGAATGTACTTGACCCGTAACATCTAGTGAATGTCGGGACGTGTTGGCAAGGGACGGAATGATATTGATATTAATTCGAGTGGGGAGGGGGATTTTGTTGGATTTATTTTGTGTGCTACATTCAAAAGCAATTGAATCACGTATTTTTGCCAATGGAAATCATAGGCGTATGTATGATTGAATCAATTAGGGCTTTTGATTCATTTCAAACAGAAATCGGCATTTAATTTTTCTTCATCCCCTACCTGAAAGTGCAATCTTCCCGGCCGATGCGGCTCCGAGAACAATGGCTTTTGTGGCCTGCTGAGAATGACGCGTGCTCTGATTGGCTACAAAATTTTGGTGGCTCGGGAGCATTGCAACGCGTATTAACAGTGCCTGTGAATCACCCGCCTTTTTCGGCCTTTTTTTTCGGTTTTTTCGCACCTTGTCGTCGTTTTTGAGCGTTTTTTAAGGGTGAGGGGGTT
The DNA here is from genome assembly GCA_030522845.1 of Psyttalia concolor. Lineage (NCBI taxonomy): Eukaryota > Metazoa > Arthropoda > Insecta > Hymenoptera > Braconidae > Psyttalia > Psyttalia concolor. The sequence goes on from JAPYZM010001364.1 coordinate 14,996, forward strand.
CTAGGGGTTTCTACTTTCGTTTTTGGCTCCTTTTGGCATCAATTCCAGGATATTTTCAGCCCTTTAGCGACTTTTAGGGGCCTTTTTTGAAATTTTTGTCACAAAACGGCCGATATCTTGAAATCTATCAGGCCTAGCTGCGAAATTCGAACGGATTTGAAAAGCTGAGGAAATTTGCGATCGATATAGGTGTTCAGATTTTATTTTTAGTGATTTTTTCGACTTTCAATTTTTTCACCCCTAGGACCCTCCGATTTCTACCATTTTCGGCTGGGGGAACACGTTTTCGGCGATATCTCAAAAACTATTGATCCTATCGCCCTGGGGTTTGTTCCATTCGAAAGCTGAGCTCATTTCCCATCGATATAGGGGTTTTCCAAGTTTCAAAAATAGTTTTTCCACCCCTTATTGGGTAATTTTAACAATTTCAAAAAAAATGGTAAAAACGCCTCAAAAAAGCAGTTTAAAAATTTGGAAATAGCCTAGATCGATGGGAAATGAGCCCAGCTTTCGACTGAAACAAACCCCGTGGCGATAGGATCAATAGTTTTTGAGATACCGTCAAAAGAGTGCCGATTTTGGTCAAAATTGGTAGAATTGAAAGGGGGAGGCCTTTGATTTTTTGGCTTTTCAGCCTGTCGGGCCGGGAGCCGACTGGCTGGTCAGCTGGCCGGCTGGGGATGCCCGGATCTTGGTTTTTTTTTAAGGCACGTAAGCCCTGGGTAGCCTTTTAAATATTTTTGACCCTTTTTGGGTCTTTTTGGGTCTTTTTTGTTTTTTTTTCGCACCTTGTCGTCGTTTTTGAGCGTTTTTTAAGGGTCAGGGGGTTCTAGGGGTTTCTACTTTCGTTTTTGGCTCCTTTTGGCATCAATTCCAGGATATTTTCAGCCCTTTAGCGACTTTTAGGGGCCTTTTTTGAGATTTTTGTCACAAAACTGCCGATATCTTGAAAACTATCAGGCCTAGCTCCAAAATTCGAACGGATTTGAAAAGCTGAGGAAATTCCCGATCGATTTTATTTTTAGTGATTTTTTCGACTTTTGATTTTTCCACCCCTAGGACCCTCCGATTTCTACCATTTTCGGCTGGGGGAACACGTTTTGGGCGATATCTCAAAAACTATTGATCCGATCGCCCTGGGGTTTGTTCCATTCAAAAGCTGAGCTCATTTCCCATCAATATCGGGGTTGTCCAAGTTTCAAAAATAAATTTTCCACCCCTTATTTGGTAATTTTAACAATTTCAAAAAAATAGTAAAAACGCTTCAAGAAAGCAGTTTAAAAATTTGGAAATAGCGTAGATCGATATCTTAAAAACTATTGATCCTATCGCCTCGGAGTCAAAGAGTAGTTCATGGCCTTTGGAACCCTGTGTGTGTGTGTGATCACTTTTTTTTCGTTCACGCTGGTTCGCGTTAAAATTTGAATTTTTAAATTCCCATTGCAATGGTACCACGATTACATTTTATCAATTGCGACAAAATTCACTAAAACTTCTTTGAGAAAATGCCAGATTTTCATCACAAATTTTTGCATGCAATAACCGACGACATATCTCATAGTATATCAACTTCTTCCAAAAATCAGATAATAATTGTCCAAATTTTAAAGATTTTCATTTTTAGCATTGACCATGTGGGAAACTCCCACTTAGTCAGCCACTGCTACCCCCACTCGTCCCCTTTCTAAAATCGTACTAGTGCCCAAATAATTACGAGGGCCATAAAATTTCTTACTTTCCTAATTGAGTTTTATGAGGTTACTCTGTACGCCGCAGAGTTTGCTGATCCCCGGTATAGATTTATAGTATAGTAAGAATAAATCGGTGACAAAAAACATTACCCGCTTATTTTAATGAGGGGATACGTCGGGAAATTTAACTTTCGGGCCGTGGGTTGTAATCTACTATTTTTTCCTTTCCTTAATTTTACGATAATCCCGCATCAGCTAGGGCCACTTCTTTTTTCGTCATTTTCCTGGTCTACGGAATCTGCGCGGAGAATCCATGTTCGGGTCACTCCGCCTGCCGTTAACACAACACACCTTCGGCATTGTCGATGACCACGATACTCCCAAGCATACGCATATCCATGTGAAGGAGTAACACCAGTAATTTCACTTCCCTCCTCTACCCCCCGATGTAATCGAGGTTTTGCCTGTTGGATATTCCTACCGGTAACCACACAACACATCCCCCAAAACTGATTCTCCTATCGTGGTAACTCCGCTACCAGGTTCCTCGCGTTGGTTACAACTCCTCCCCCAGCTCCTCGTGACCCTCGTATCCAATCTGCCAACCTCCCTAGACTTCCCCCAAAATCGATCGAACGACGCGTTCGTTGCACGCGATCGTAATTAGATCCGACCTCCGGGCGACATTAATTTATCGTAATTGTACCAGCGATGGATCGCGCGATCCGTAATGTACCTTAAACTTATCGACTAAAACTACTCTCCCTCATTTTTCGTTGGGTATTTTGAGGATTGAGGGAGGTATGGACTTTAATATTGAGCTCACTCGATTTCGGTGAGCGGATTATTTTCCTCCAGAAGAAATTCCCTCGGAAAATTTTGTCTCATTGAAAAAAAAATCCTCATACAAATATTTCTTCCAGAGACTTTTCCACTGAAAAATTTCCATTGCTTTTGAACTAGTTAAAAAATTCTCTTTATTCTCAGAGTAGAATATTCCTAGAGTTATAACCGCGTTATATTTATCGATTGAAACACTGGGGAAAGTTATTTCCGCGTCAAGTCTGAAAACGAGTGACGATGTGCGATAAGGAGGACTCGAAGGGCTTTCCTAACGATAACTCGTCGAATTTACTGGTAAGGGCTGAAGGCGTGTCGAGGTAGTGCGGGGGCAATTGAGACGGGTACCTCCCCTGGTTTTCCCTCGGTTGTAGAACGAGAGGAGGGCTTTACGAAAAACGATCGGGAACGCCACTTGTTCGGGACGCATACAGGGAAACGGCGCGAGGTAGAAAAATAGGGGTCAGTGGTCTCTTTACGATCTATATTTTTGGAGTCACCTTTCTTCTTATAAAAAAACCCAGTTACTCTTGAATCCTGGGGAATGATGGTCGAACCTGTGACGACAATCTCAAACTTTTTGCAATTTTTTTTGTTTCGCTTGAAATAAAAAGTAAGAGAAGTTGGGATTTTTTTATTCTCTAAAAAATTGTTAATTGCAAGGTTTCTTTGTTATTTATCGATTTTTTTCCTGTTAGACGAGCTGGCCCAGATAATTCCAGTGTACCATATTGTTCCTTAATGACATACAAAGATATACAGCGAGAATTCTCTTGTCTCCGAATAGTACGTTCGAATAGTAAGGATTCCTCGGGAGTTCAAAGCGACTGTGCGACGCATTAGGTCGAGCCCTCGGAAATTCCAAGAGACCCTTGACGATTATTGGTCGCTCTGAATCCTTGGCAGCGTCACAAGCTCACGACTCACTGCAATGTGGGTATGCCAGTGGAGGCTTCTCTGGGGTATTCAAACCCCCCCCCCCCCCCTTCCATCCTCCGCGGGAGGCGAATTAATTCGTACGAAATGGGCTTTTTCATCCTAGATTTCACATCACCGAACATGGGAATAGAAATGTTTTTTTACAATACGAGTTTACAAAAGATTTTCGTTTGCGATTTGGAGCCGTTTTCGATGGGTCATTGTTGAGAAAAATTCATGGGTCGTTCGGGGATATCTGGCCAGCCTCCAGAACGCCCAGAGAAATAGGAATTGAGGAATATTTTTCTGCCCGGGTAAAAAAAAAAAAGGTTTTGAAAATTTTTTTAGACATTTTTCAAGAATTTTTTGAAACATTTTGAAAAGCTTTTGAAAAGTTGACGGTGTGGCACAAAGAATTTTTTAAAAAAGTATAAAAGTTTTTGGAAAATTTTCCAAAACTTTTTGAAAGTTTCCGCAAATTTATGAAAAAATTTAAAAAAAATGTTTTTGAAAATATTGACGACTTTGATGATTTTGAAAATTTTGAAAATTTTTAACAGTTTGAAAACTAAAACTTTTGGAAATTGTGAAGATTCTGAAAATTTTGAAAAATTTTCCAAAAACTTTTATACTTTTTCAAAAATTTTTTTGTGCCACCG
>JAPYZM010001365.1:0-19099 GCA_030522845.1 Psyttalia concolor
GGATACCTCTTTTATCATCATATTCTCCTAATCATCACCGAGATTTTGTGACCCTATTTGAGGGCGGAAAATTCAAAATTCACGGGATACCTCCTTTATTATCATATTCTCCTAATCACCCGCGAAATTTTGAAATGCATTTGGGACCGAAAAAATTCAAAATATTCTCCTAATCACCCGCGAAATTTTGAAATGTATTTAGGACCGAAAATTCTCAATTCACGTGCCACACCCCCATTATCATCATATTACCTCAATCATCAGCGGACATTTTGTACTGCTATTGGGGGGATTGAAAATCCTCAATTCACGTGCCACTCCGACTTCCACGAAATCGACTAGCATTCGAGTTTTCGTTCGACTGCGATTCGAGTGCTCAGTCGAGACTCTCGATGCCTCTCTCTTACTATACACGAGATCAAGATCTTTATTTTACTGATTAAATCGGAATCATTGAAGTCTCATGATTTCTGGAAGGACAGGCGTATTTTGGATTCATCAAGACTTGCTCAGATGACTACTAACAATAAACAAATTGATTAAACGATGGAGAGTTGTGACCTTGAGTACATCCAGTCTCCAATAAATTGTCCAGGTCTTCCAACTGAAAATCAGTCGTACGAATCTTTATTAATAATCTCAGTTACATTTCGTGGCCTCAATCACATTCCCCAGGTCCAGAGGAGCCTCATCAAGTCACACCAGACACCATTCCCCAGCTACTGTCACCCCCAGAGACTCGTCAATAAAAAAAATCCCTAAATAATACAGAAGTTGAATGAAAAAAAGCTCGGAATCCTAGAATCCTCTGCCTCTGAATGTCAGTCAAGATGCGAGTCAGTTGTCCCCCAAGCAATTCGCCAGCCAGGCATTCTCTACGGGATCCACTCCACGTCGTTGGTCTCTATCTTTCCGCTGCTGGGTGCTGACGTGGTGGGCTTCTTCTCCTTCTCCTCAGTCCCCGTTATCTTGTGATAAACTTTGCTCCCGGCGGTGGCGACCCACTCGACGCCATCGCCGATTTTCTCCCCGGCCTTCTTGAATAAATTCCCAATGTTCTCGGCGCTGAATGTCCCGGGGTTGATGTCGATGTCCACTGGGTCCTTGCCCGTGTCACAGCCTGCCTGGGGGACGATGCTGAGCTCGTACGGATCAACGCCAAACCTACTGAGCTTGGCCCTGATCTCATCGATCTTGGACTTGTCCAGGTCTTTCGTGCGCGAGAGGATCGTCGCACTCTGGCGGTGGGCAAACGCCAGGGACTGACAGGTGAATATCCCGGCATAGCTGTCGTAATCCGTGGAGAAGACCACGTGGGATGCGGAGCCTGCGACGCCTGCAGTGAAGTTTTGAGATTAGAAGAAATAACTAAATTACGGGAGAGGAGATAACCTCCGGGGCAATGGCAAATCATCCGGGGAAAGTTTGGAAAGAGAACCTTTTGATCCCCAACTACAGATGACTCCAGAGACCCTGAGATCCCCAGAATCATCTGAGCCCAAGGTCAAACTACAAATATTCGTTACAATTTGTTTTTGTGTTTGGTAAGACTCGGATTTTGGGAGTTGGGCTCAATAATTTTGGACTCACTCAGTGGAAAACGGACTTGCATACGTCCAGGAGTACTCGGCTCTGGCACCGTCAGCTCCCCCGTGTAATGGTACTCGTGTTTCAGTGGCGTAAGACCTGGAATGCAATAAAAAAAAACCAAATGAATCAACGACAAGAGCTGGCGAGTAACAATAAACCACTTTAAACTCATTTATTTAATCGCTCGTGGTTATAAAGTCCTTATTCACTGGAATCGTATGACGCATCACTTCATAAAGTAATCAACTCATTTTTCAATTTTTTTTTACGATTCAGATGTCAGTGGAGTTGTCAGAGAAATTCCCACCGAATGCTCTCCATTAGGACGACATCTTGGACACCGTTAGGGTTTTTTTTTAAGCATTTCCTGTGATAAATAAATAATTGCACTTGTCGAAAGCCGACAGTGTTTTTAGACTTTATGAATAACGGAAGCAGTTGGAGTGAGCAACAAACTAGGAGAAACAAATTTAATTGAGTAGTGGAACTGCTCAAACGATTCCTTCGTTTCGTAACGGATAATTTGCATGTTCACGATTTTATTTGTGCCGATTTGTTAGAGATTTAATGATGAGTGAAAGGAAATTACCGAGGACGGGATGATTGGAGTCCTGGGTTATTGTGTACTCCCCGGGCTCGTCTCCGCGTGTGTAATTGTAGCTGATGCACTTGCTGGCTGTCGATGTCTTCTGGATGACGTACCAATTCCCTAGAAACTGAATAAATTTTTTTTCTGTTAATTTAAGGGTGAGACATTGATCAGAGAGCCCTCGAGACCCTCACCAGCTGAGCTCCAAGAGCTATTGGAATGCCAGAGATAGATATTTGAGATAAAAGAAGGACTTATTATGTTTTTTATAATTACCCGGCCCATCTGGAATCCGGACTGAGGCTCCACCGTGGGGCACGAGCCCATGTGGTAGGTGTGAGCGCTGGCCAAGGCCAGGACACCCAGAAGGACTGCTAATCTCCTCGGCAAAAACATCTGTTGGAAATCAATCATTCAGTGACAATGGTATCATTTCACAGGGTCAGCTAACCGGTTTTGTTATAACACTCCCGGCGGATCAATTGAGTCGATTCACTCGCCTTCAACCTACGGACGTCCCTGAGCAATGACCGAGAACGATCTCACGAAAGCAGTTTCAAAACTCTAACATCAATTCCTCATTGGCAAATCTCGTGAGGTAAAATTGGTTTTTCCAAATAAAAAAAAATATGGAGAGAACATTTGACGTTAGATTTTGGGTTTTCTGGTTCCCGAGGGAGTAATTATTCATCTTCTCAACGAAAATGGATGTAAATAAGGCGTAATAATTTATAAGAATTGTTTAAAAATTAATCTGAAGGCGAATAAATAAAAGAGGAATCTTCTCGATTGATGAGACGTAAGTTTTAGTTTCGTTGGGGAAAAGAGGGAAAATTGTTGTTAAACTTACGATAATGGACGTTCGCAGAGTGAATTGTCACTGTAAACACCCACCGAGCGTCTCTCACTTTTATAAGGGGTTCCCTCTCCCCCCGGCGTCGGGCGTCCCGTCATCTGAATGGAGATGACGAATCGTTCGTCGAAACGAGTCGCAAGAGAATGACCAAAATGGAGCTCCTTCAACGTACGATATCTCAGGAAGGGCCGAAGCGATTTCAATGATTTCTCGTTCAAATTAAAGCTCATAAAATCAGCTTCAAAACGATTTTTTATTTTTAAAATTTCACTCAGCCAATCCCGAGTTATTCCCGATTGAAGAGGATTCAATTAGGCTTACTCTTACTCTACGAAGTAATTTTTCATGTCTGGATCAATTGCATTTATCCCTGTAATGAGTGGTCTGAGGAAGAAATCCATCTAGACCTTTTTTGTAGCTGACGAGATTCTCTACAAAAAGTAATTCAATGTTGTTCCCCTCAAAACTACTGGTTACCGAAATAATTCGAGTTTTGTTAAACCGAAAAGACAAAATGTCCAGATTTTTTCACTTCTGGCTGTGCCAACGTTATCATTAAATCTCAGTGATAACGAGAAAATTGTATGACGCATTGAAAACGCGTTGACCCGACACTCATAATTCCCGGAAAGTGTCCTCCATCTATCTAGGGAAGACCCACGAACAACTTACATAATTAATTTAACGAGAATTAATCTGATCTAAAAACATTACATTATTTCTGTTTATTTTTTCAAACTCCTCACACAATCAACGCGTCACATGTGAATAATTGAACACTCGTACGGTTTCATTGTTTATATAATGAGATAATTTTTAACTTTTCGATTTATTCATCCAAAATATTTACAAGTTCATTGGACGAATGACTGATTGGACGAGGGAGGAATGTGTATTTTACAGACAATAGTGACGAAGTGGATGGAGAAAATTTAGTGGCCATACCCCGGGGAAGCTTCTGGAGTGGGAATTTCCAGGAATGATGAGGTCCCAGGAGAATCATGGTGACAATGTCACAAATACTAAGACAATACTTCTAGGGTATTTCCTGTAGCCAATGAATTGTTTATAAATTAACTGTAAGAATCTGGCGGATACGAATGAGTTTAGGATCTCTTATTTCCCCCTGGAATTGTAATTTCATTAAAACTCCAGTGATTTCTATTCAGATGATATTGAAGTCTTGTTGAAAGTGCAGTTGTAATGATTCCAGTGGATTTCTCAAAAGAAATATCCCCAGAAAATAATTCGCGTCTAATTCCAATGAATACGCCACCGCTGGAGCCCTCCAGCATAAGTTAAATCATTTCCCACAGTCTCTGGAAGATCTCCTGGTCCTTCTTCCTCATTTTAAAACCACTCAAGCCCTAGGTTTCCTTGAAAAAATCCCATTCATTGTCACATCTCCAAAAATCCCCACCGAAAGCGCTCAAAAAATGCTCCCAACCGCAAATTTTCACCGAAAAAAAAAAAATATGAAGTCATCGACCAGTGAAAAATCCCTCGAATGATTTCGACAACGAGATAAATAATCACATAAAGTAAAAAAAAAGTCTAGTGAGAGACAGAAGGTGCTATTGAGTTAAATTAACGTAAAACTTGACAACAATAGTAAATACCGAGTGCATATCGACGTGAACAAGGAATCAAACTGGAGTAATGAACGATTACACTTTAAAATCTGGAGTTAAAAGGAACGACATGAAGAGGCATTCTTCTGGACGAAGGAGGAAAGTGTCGTCCTGGAGAATCCAAAACCACGGGATCTTCCTCGTTTTACTTATCACGTTGGAGGAAGTTTATTGAGATCGAGATCGTTGAAGTAGGGATGCTCAAGGGCTGCACGTGCTGAGATACGCTTCTCCGGATTGTAGATGAGCATCGCCTGGAGGAGATCGACACCCTTATCGTTCAGGGATTTCACCTGATTGGCCAAATTATTTGTCGTCCAGTTGGGAAATGTGGCTTTGTAATCTGCTAGTTGAGTGACGCCCGGCCAATTCTCTTCTGTTGGTGTCTTCAAGACACTGGAGGTAACGATAAACGAGAGGATTAATTATTTTATCAATAAACATAATTAATTATTGCCTTTAAGCGAGACAATCTGGGAAGATTGACAATAATTTGTTGACTGCGCATGCGAATCGAATCAGAATTGGTGCAGGAAAAATGGTTGAATTACCGAAATATTCTGAACAGCTGATCAATCTCACTGTCCCCCTGGAACAGTGGCTTCTTCGTCGCCATTTCAGCAAAGATGCACCCTATGCTCCAGACATCGATGGCGCACGTGTACCTGGTGGTGCCCAGGAGGATCTCAGGGGCCCTGTACCAGAGTGTCACGACCTCGTGCGTATAGACTCTGACGGGAATGCCAAATGCCCTGCCCAGACCGAAATCAGCGACTTTTATTCCTCCACGCTCATCGATGAGGAGATTCTGGGGCTTCAGGTCGCGATGAAGGACTCGTCGCGTGTGGCAGAAGAGCACAGCTCGTGTAATCTTAAATATTATTAATTAATTAGTCTCGCTGATAGAAAATCACTTAATGATTACGGAGCGAGTTGAAGATCAACATTTTTTAATTGTCAATATCTCGACTTTGGCAGAGTGAAATTTGAGAGACTTTGTCTCATTTTGAAGTTATTTATAGCCCTAAAAAGTGAGGCCAATTTCATTCCAATTGCATCATTCAATTGTTTAATAACGAAGACCCCAAAAGAAGTACCTCGACCTACTCTAACACGAATTGTCTATTCCTGTTAACCAGGGGATTATCTAATAAACCATTGACTTTAGAAGAAAAAGTCAGAAGACCATTTATCTGTGGAATTAAATTTTCAACATAAAATTTCTTCTGACATTTTTCCGTAGAACTGCTCCACACTGAGAAATAGGGCACTTTAAACGACTCAATGCCTCCTGACCAATTTTTACGTGTAAATGATTCACCTGATACAAATATGATTTGACAGTCTCCGCAGGCATCAATTTTCCATTCCCCAGAGTGTCCATATACTTCTTGAGATCCATCGTGAGATACTCGAAGATGAGGTAGAGCCTGGACTCCTCCATAAGCACATCAATGAGGCCCACAATGTTCGGGTGCTTCAACTCCTTCAGCAGTGATATTTCACGAATGGCCGTGGACGGTATGCCCTCGTCGTCGCTCTCGAGTCGTATTTTCTTCATGGCCACAATTTCCCCAGTTTTTTTGTGTTTCCCCTTGTAAACGACGCCATAAGTACCTTCGCAACCCAAGTAAACAAACCGTCAGAGTCTCTGGTAGTCGTCAACTCCATAAAAATCATTGACAAAATAATCTGGACTGGTGTACCAGACATTTTCCACCCCAACATCACGAGTAGGGGAGGAAAAGGGGAATTTATGAAGTAAATGCACGTGAGGATGAGCTTTTTGGCTGCGAGGAATGGAGGGCCCGGTGTTGAGGTACATTTTTACGGTACTTACCCTCGCCAATCTTCTCAACTTTCATGAAGTTTTCCATTCTGGAGATCTCACTGTGAACCTGACTCCAGTCGGTTCGTCGATAATCCCGGAAAACACCAGTTTATTCACTTCAAAACTGAGGAAAATGAGGGCCGAATAGGCGGGATGTGCATGCACCTGCACGAACGCCGACCGTTCGTAACGCTTAAAATTCAAACGTGCAGTCGCCATTTTGGATTATGAGGGGGTGATGCCATTGGCTTGATGGATAGCCGGATTGGCCAACGAGAATTGTCTCTTTTGTCGTAATTTTTTGAATGAGAGTGCATTGAACATCTGTCACCAGTCAATGTCTTCAATTCCCATCACATTATTCATTTCACCCGTAAAAGAGAGAAAAGAAAAATCCTCTTTAATTGCATCTGTACAAAAAAAATCACTTTTTCCCCTTTCCCCCAAAAAAATGGACTGTCCATTCATTGGGTGACGAGAGCCTCCAGTCTTGACGACAATCCCAGTCCATTTTTAACAGAAATAAAAATGAATAAGAGGATTTATAAACATTCAAGAATTAAAAACCATTAGACCAATGTCATCGCGACATCTGTTGTCGTTCACCCCAACCGCAGGAGCCGAAGCATCGTCACTTGTCCTCTCAATCCATCGACCATTTCGCACGTAAAAAAATGGCGGACTGTACGGGTGCGTTTTTGTGATACTGTTAATAAACTATTCTCATAACAAATTGTCTCCCCGAAATAACCCCCTCAGTCTTTCCCCGAGCAATACCACTGACTCCTCTCCCATCCTGAGCCCCCCCCAAGGGGAGGATTACCCCTCTGGAACCCGTCCCCAGGTCCTCGCCGTCGTTCGACATGCGACGGTTACTCTATTTTTCTTGTGATGACAATGGATCTGTGACCTCCTCCTCATCGACTCTAGGATTACTCCTCCTCCCAGTGAATAATATCGAATTGCTTTGTTGATTAGAGAGTTCGGAGGAGTCCAATGGGCCCAGGCCACCGATAATCATGAAGTTCGACGCACCGGAAGAGGCCAGTGAAAATTCAGCAAACGGTTCGTTTATTTATTTTCCTCGAATTCCACAAGTCGTTGTCCTTGTTGGATTTTAGATCAATAAATTAGGACCCTTATCAGATGATTTGCTCTCTAGTTTGGGGGGATTTTGTTGGGAAATCAGTGGGAGGGTTCATAACCTCAATGAGTTTTCAGACGAAGCTGAGGGACAATCGGGGGAAGACAGCTCCCAGACGCCGTCCTCGCCCTCCTCCAACTTCGCCCCCAAAATACACAGTGAGTTACTCCATTTTTTTTTCGTTTTTTTTCGGCAGTGGGAAATAATTAATTTGGTTGGAGCCGGCAGTAGCCTTCCCCAATCCTTAATAGACAAATAAAAAATAGTTAATGATCGTTGCAGGTCCAGTCTTGACAGCCTCAAAGTTCGGCAACTCATTTGGAATAAGTGAATTCAGTAAGTCATCATCGGCCTCAGTCCTGAAGCCCTCGAGCCTCCTCCGGCCCTCCCAACTGACTCCGCTAGCAACAAATTCACCCAGTACCTCCCTCTCCTCCAACAGCACTTCAAATCCCTTCACCAAAATAACCGACAATCCATTGTTCGACGGGAACGGCGAGAGTGCCAACAAATCCAGTGAACAGACTACACAGACCAATAAAGAAGGTAAAAAGCCAGACGAGGCGCCGAAGTTCCTGCCCCTGGGGACCAGCTCCAAGGAGCACCACGAGAACAGTGTAAATAGTGCAGTGACAGCCAACTCGTCGACCTCGAGCTTTGTCTTTGGTCAGAATCTCAAGGAGAGGGTGACAGTTGCTAGAGACAATGACAACGATAACGGGGAGAATGAGGAGAAGGAGGAGACGAGTAAAGAGGAGAAGAGCAATGAGAATGGCTCCTCGGAGTTGTTGTTCTCGAGTGCTGCCACCGTTTGCCGGAGCACTAGCAGACCTGGCCTCACCCTCACCCAGGCTGCCCAGGAGATCGAGGAGGCCAATCGTGCTAATAAAAGGAAGTACAGTCAAGTGACGCCACTCACCGGCGAGGAGGGGGAGACAAATGTTCTCCAGATAAACTGCAAACTTTTTGCTTTTGACAAGGTGAGCCTCTCTTTTTCTCCAATTTTATAGAACAGTTGGAATTTTTGTCATCAGCTGATCGTTCGGGAGTTTAAGGAAAGCCGAGGAATCAGTTCCTGATGGGGTATTAATTACAAAATAATTCATTCGCAGGCGACTAGTGGCTGGCAAGAGCGAGGACGAGGTACTCTTCGTCTCAATGACCGCGACGACGAGTCCCGATTGGTGGGACGTGCGACCGGCACTCAACGACTCATCCTGAACACTAAAGTCTGGCCGGGAATGACCGCTGAACTTGCCGGGCCAAAATCTCTCAGGCTTACTGCCATGGATGTCCATGGCGACATTAGGATTTTCATTGTTCAAGCTGCACCCAAGGAAGTCGATCAGCTGCACAATCTTCTCATGCAACGACTCAAACGGGCGAAGGAACGCCAGCCGAAGAAATTGGCAACTGAACACTGACACTTCATCACTATTTTCATTTGTTAAATCAGTGATAAAAACGTAACGAGACTCGTGTTGAGACCATTGTTGACTGATGCTGGCGAATAACTTAAAGTGGATTTATTGGTGTGAAGATTCCAGGGTTTTTTTTTTTTAGTTTTGGATGTTTATTCAGTGGAGAAGTGGGGAATGCAGGAGACAGACCGGGAAGGGGGCTAAATGGAATGGGAGAACAGGGTTTCCGCAGAGTTAGGAATGCTTTTTTTTTTTGGGTTTTCAGGTGAGGGTCCAATGACAGACTCTCAACTAAAAGCAAAAAAAAAGCTCAATTGTTTTGGGAAACCGCCTTTACGTTTTAGTTTTCCGCTTCAAATGCACTCTAGCCCCCTTAAATTTTGAGATGCTCGTGAAAACTAGAGGATTTATCCACGTCTACTTCGGGTTCGCGCTTTGTTTGTCGTTAATTTATGGCAAAAGCCTTGGACTTGTGGAGATAGTCGCGGAAATGTTTTTTGGGGAGCATTAAATTACCGATAGAAACTGTCTTTTGTCATTTTTTTTTAACGCCAGAAGTTACGGAGTTAATTTCGTAGTTGGATAATCGACAATCGACTGGCTGCCGCTGATTTGAGCTACGACTCGATGTCTATTTTATGATTTTTACGTTTGATCATTAAAAAATTTAGGTTTTCCATTTTCTTTCGCCTCCGATCATTCCCTATTGCTATTCTTTTACACGAGAGTTTCAAAATATAATTGAAAAATAATAATTACCGAGAGGAGGGTGGGAGGGTTTGTGAATGAAGTGAGCGGATCAATTACTCATTATTTGAGACACTAACTTTGGGAGGTTTATGCGAGAGAACACACGTAGCATAATAATAAATTATGTACAGTTCTTACGGGTAATGAGTGTTTTTTTTTAATGAGAATTTTAATTTTCCCCCCCAATTATTTTGTGAAGTGAGTCAACGGAAATAAAAATGGTTCATCGTTTTGAGGAGTTCGAGCGAGTGGATCTAATTAATTGAATCTGAAAATCAGCTGAGAGATAATGAAATTGAATAAAAATTGATAAACCAATGGACAATCTCTCGCTTTTATTCCCAACCCTTCGAAGAATTTTCATAATCTCCAGGTTCTCTGTCGCCGGGGGGGGGGGGCCAAGGGTGCCGATAATTCTCCCGGATATGCATCGATTGGTCTAATTATTAATTAACAATTAACAATTTATGTGACGACGTACAAATTAAGTCCCCTTTTCCTTAATTAGCTCGAGAATTCTATGGCAGATCTGATGGAATTACCCAGGGAATTCCCTAGAATTCCCCACAAAATTTGCGCTATCAGGTAAAATTGAAAAATCAACTCCTCGACAGATAAAAAAAATGCCAAAAAAATCATATTAAATGGCGCTAGTGAGTAAAAATCATGCGCACATCTCCGAAGATTCCCTCAACTTGTTAAAAAATATAGGTATGGCGGGCGGTATTCAACGCTACCGATATTTATAGAAACGTTGAGATTTTCGTGGCAAACTGACGGCGTTTTTAGGCGTCAAAAAATCCGGTATCATCTGACCCCCTGCACTTACGTCCTCCCAATATCCACCACGTGAGTCCCCCTCGTCCCCTCCATTAATTAAAAAAAAATCCCCCTCAAAGTTCAATTAATCAACGACTAGTGATGATAATCTCGTGATGATAGAGCTTTTCGGGGGCTGTTGAGCTCCCCATGACGAGTGACGTTCGTGAAAATATCATCGAATTCCGGAGTGAATCATCGGAGAAAGAGGGAAAATAATCATCGATCCCTGAATGACAATTTTTCCGCTTGAATTCTTACCCCCAACTTTTTTTCTTCACTCGAGTTTTTTTTATTTCCCAACCACGTGGACGCGAACGAATAATTCCCGACATTTTCCTCGTTTTTTAATTAATTAATTTAATTATTCAGAGCTGGGGGGGGGGCGGTGATCCTCGGCAATTATGGAGCGACTGATCGGTTGGAGGGGCCAGAAAAAAATTTGCGCTATTGGCGATTTAATTAATTAAATCACTGGAGTATCTGGAATTAATCGGACGGGGGGAAAGCGACTTCGTTGATGCATTGAAAATCGAAATACGGCGAAATTAGTGGCACGAGGACTTTGTAATATTTATAGACGCCTCATTTTGGTTTGTGAGAGTGCCGGACGAAGGTGTGAATCGACGCTACTCGTGGAGAACACTTCAAATCAAAATTTCGCAATTGTTTTGGACAGAAGATTTTTGATAGGAACAATCTGCGCGGATTGCCAATGGCAAGGCCCTCGCTCGAGACTAGGACTGGGGCTTCTTAATTGAGCAGGGGGTGGTTTGTTTAATTGGGGGCAGGGGGGCCCATTAGACGGGTGAAGATGATGTTTACGGGGGGAAGGTCCTCGCACTCCAAACGCCGGAATGCGAATAGCAGTAGGAACACTAGCAGTAGCAGTAGCAGTAGGAAATGTACACTTGATCATCGACTGCCACAGCCCAGGATGGGCCCGGAGGGCTACACCTACCGGTGAGTAATTAATTTTAAGCAATTTGATTAATTTAGGTCTTCCATGAACTTCAAAAAATGGCAAAAAATTAATAGGAACAATTTAAAATCTGAAATCTTCGAAATCCTCAATTTTAATTAAAAGAATGTTATCCCCAAAATTAATAGGATTTTTTGGTGTAATTTAATCGGCTGAGATGTTTGCTAGAGACTTTCGGCGACTGCAATATTACAAAATTTTTTTTTCCCTCCCAAAAAAATTGTATCGATTATTAATCAAGCAATTAAGAGCCGGGGGTGATAATTAATCACCCCGCAATCCCCGTCACTCATTACGCGTGAAATACCAATCAAATCGTGAGTGGACATAATTTCCGACTTGCAGAAATCACGCACGGAGGTCGGAAATTATGTTTGGTTGTGATTTGATAATTATTTTCCCTGTTATTAGCCACGGGGATATTGATTACGGATTGATTTTTTTCCTCTCGTAACAGAACGAGAATTCCATCGCCACTGAACCCAGAGGACCTGCCATCCCCGTCGGCCGGACGGACTTACGTCTATCGGACGAGGGTCCCCAGGCGCGATCTCACCGGGGAATCCACTTCCTCAGCCACTCCTCTCCTGGACCATACCCCGGGCGGGCCCATCACTCGACGACGTGGGGCCGTCAAACACAACAAAATTCACGTGATCAGGGGCCACAGGCTCGTCGCTAAATTCTTCCGTCAGCCCACGTTCTGCGCATTCTGCAAAGACTTCCTCTGGTACAATCCCATTATTCTCCAGAATTCACCGGTGAATTTCTAATAATAACGATCAATTCTCTTCTCATGCATTTTTTTTTATCGCTCGGGGTTTATAAGTGTCGCCAGGGCCGGTTTTTCATACATAAAAATAAACATTTAAAAATCCGGTGACGTATACTGGAGGGGGAATTTATTCGAGATTAATAAATTGTGCAATTTTTCTTTGAAAATATCAGAGACACTATTATTCAAAATAAATAATTCCCCCTCCTCTCCTGGGCTCGACAAAGATTTTGCTTTTATTTTAGTTCAAACGAATTGTTTGGCTGAAGTGAATTTTTTTGTCTATTGATCGGACAATATTGCTTGGTATTTTCCAGGGGCTTTGGAAAGCAGGGCTATCAATGCCAAGGTGCGAGGTCGTTTATCACTTTTATCTGAGTACGTATACCCCCCAAAGCCACGTGATATTATAATATTTTCACTCTCGTTTCAGCCTGCCAGACTGCAGTCCACAAGAAGTGCCACGATAAACTCCTGACGAAGTGCTCGGAGAGTGGGAGAGACTCGGAGAATACAATAGTAATTGTTCACGTTGCAATAAGCATGTGATAATTAATCCACTCTAACGTTCTCGTAATTTTTAATAACTAAATCCCTCGCAAGCCAAAGTCTCCACTTCAATGTTGGAGATGATTGTCCGCTAATTTTCGCTACTTCTCCACTGAAATTTTGACAATTTATTGACATTTGAGGGGGGGCAGAGCAAGAGGGAGAGTGTCTGCATGACTTCACATTGATCATATTCACTTGAATAATTTATTTGTTTTAGGGAGCTAGTGGACTCTGATTTATTGCTTGGGTGCTTCCAGCGAGAGCTTCGAGTGAGCTTGAGACTGTGTAACCCCTTATTTTTCTCTTTCCATTAATTCCAAAAGGAAATTGCAGTGAAAGAAATAATTATAAAGTTCAATAAAGAGAAAAATAATAACAAAGAATTAAAAACGAATGCTTGCGACTAACAACGGGCCACTCGAATTCAAAGAAACAATTTAATGAACGCAGGCTTTATTTGGCGGCTTGAAAGGGCATTTAAAAATACCAATCGTTTTTAACTCTAAATCAATAATAATTGACCCAAAAAAATTGATAAGATGTCGATAGAAGATAGCTGGGTAGAATAGCTCGCATGGAGAAATTAAATTCTCCCCAGTTGTTCCACTGAATATTTTCTATCGACACGTTCAATTGATTGAAATAATTGAGTGAAGATGTCTCATTGATTGGATTTATCACATTCAGTACTTGAGGGAACGATTCAAGGTGGATGTGCCCCATAGGTTTCGACCCCACACCTTCATGTCGCCAACGTTCTGTGACCACTGCGGCTCAATGCTCTACGGATTCTTTCGTCAAGGCCTCAAATGCGATGGTGAGTCTGTTTTCCTTCCGATTGTTTACAACCGCCAAAGTAAACAATCATTGAAGATCATTACGATCGTGTCTAGAAAATCCTCGGATGTATTTCTCAACATGATCACATGGTGCCAATTGAATTCATTGAAGTAGCTCATCTGGGAAGCTTGAAAAATAATTTAGAATTTTCCGAAGCTGCAGAACTACTTCAACTGAATTCTTCTGAAGTCATCCCTTGTTTCTTCATCAGTCTAAATCATTAGGATAATTATATCAATCATTTTTCACCAATCGACCAGTGTCACAAGCCCCTGAAGACCACTTGGCTCCCACCTAAAAAAAATCACCCCCAAAAACTGACTCCCCTCATTGAAAAAAAAATCCCAAACCCGTAGTTACCATTCGAGACCCGTCCACAATTCCTCTCCTACCGAATGCCGTTAATTCCTGCGGATTTTCCCAAAATAAACATTAGAAAAACGAGGAAAAGCAGTAGAACAATCAGCGAAAAAAAATGTCTGAACTTTAGGGGGCAGAAGAATCCGTCAAAGTCTGCTAAACTAACGTCTAAGTGTCCTAAGCTGACCTGTTTGATGATGACACCATAAAAATGTTTGGAATTCAGGAGTATCCATTGTCTTCATCCACTTCTGGCTAAACGTCAGTCATTCTTTTTGCTGTCAACCCACAAGCCTCCATCCCCCGTCCCTCCCAATCTATAATTACAACCAAGTAATGAAACATTGATCTTATCGATTTCTTTGGCTCCCCCGATTATGTCTCGCTGGCCGGCATCTCCTGGCGCGTAACCACTTGAACTTTTCTGGCGCTCTTCCCCCCATCCTCAGCCCTCGTTCAGCATGTCCACGAGCATTGGTCCAACATTTTCCCCGCAATTACAAATACCAAATGTATTTGGTTGGTTGGATCATTGTAAAAGTGTTATTAGCAGGCTTGGTTTGCTTGTTGTCTATCTATACAGCGTTTGTGCTAGGGAAGACCTCATACTAGAAATTCTATAATTACACACTTGGGTTCGCTGGCTTAAAACTCAGTCGGTCTTGGCTCCCTGAACCGTGAGAACGGGCCTTTTACACTTAATGGACAATCACGCGAATTATCCAGTGACGTCTCCCAGTGAGTGATCAAAGTGAAATAATAACAATTGAATTTTGGTTATTGTGGTGGTGAATACTTTGGTGATATCGTCAGGATGTCGTACTACGGGGACAGCATGTCTTATTACTACGGGGGAGCGTTTGCCAACCATAGCTCGCTGATGACAGGCACAGGAAGGTAAGACTTCTGCATGGGCTCAAATTCATCAGTTGTGCATGAGAAAAATCCTCACTATGCTTTGATGGGGCTATTAATAAAGGAGAATTGGCTCGGGGGGGAGATGAATGCCGGAGGAATTCCGGGGAGTACTTCGGGGAAATATCTGTTGCTTAATTGTTGGGGGGCAGCCCAGGAATCGGTGATTATCCTCTGATCAATGGAATCGGATGATGATTTGAGATAATTTTGCTTCTATTGTTTTTTAAAAATATTTTTCAACATCTTTTTGAGGTAATTTCCCAGCAGTGGACTCCCGGTTTCAATGATATATTTAATTTTCCGGATTCTAAGGCAATTTTTGGGATTTTCTGCGCCAAATTATTTTACGCGGGGACGAGAAGAAGTTTGTCCAAGATTTTTGTATTGGTTCCGAGTTGGGGGAATTTATTTAGAAATTTTTTCAAGTCGGATTTAAAATATTTCAATGCAAAAACTTGGAAAAACCACTTGGCTCGAGCAGTCGTTCTCTTGTTGTGATCCATTTGGCCCCCAGACTTTGGACAAGTAAAAAATTCCTCGACGAGCGGTTGTTTTTTCAGCCCAAGGCATTATTTTCCCCTTAAATTCCGAGCTACAAGTCCTCCGGCACAAATAAATCCGTAAAAAGCTCAAAAAAATGGCCTGCAATTGGTGTATTTAAATTTAAATTTTAGTTGACAATAAATTTTTAAGTGAGTCGCTTAAAATTCGCTTTATCGCAACAATCGTAAAATTTTAGCGTCTGCTATAAATTTAGAGGGATTTAGAATTTTAAGCAGGGAAAAGTCGGGGAAAAATTAGGATTTGCCGAGATTTCAGTGCTCGTTCAGGTCAACAATCGGTTAAAATCGTCGGGGATGACGAATGACCCGGGGAAAAAAAAATTGTATCTCTGTAGATGTGAACCTCTAGTTTCTTCGGAATCAGCCCCGATCCCCCGGCGATTTGTCATCCGTCCAAGTGCTAATACAGATTCGAGATCGACTGCGTCTTCGATACCATTCCACCGAGCAATTGCAACAGCTGAAGCATTTTTCACATTCCCTACGCCTCCTCCTTAACTCCCAATTAACAATAAAAAATATAATCCGACTACCCACCTCCGCCCAACCGCCCCTCACCTTGTGAAACCTGAATTTCAAGGCGACCTCCAGTTGCATCAAAGAAGAATGGCTACACTTGGGAAATCTCGTCTACGATTGCCGAATAAATATCCATCATCATAAACTAATGAAATTAACCCAATTCATGTCGTTCAATAATAATTGGCGACCTGCCAATCAGATCAACAATTATAATCGTCCCAATTCAACACCCACGGGGAACCCCAAATTCCCCCCCCGACTGTCCCCGGCCAATCAAATCCCCAGATGAAAGTAAGGCCCGTGGAAATATTCAGGCGACAAGTGATGGAGTTCAGCTAGTGTCACAAAGAAAGTCGTTCAAGGTTCACGTGTCAGAAATAATTTTAAACAAGACGAATGTGTATCGTCATGTCTACCAACATGTTTATTTACGATTAAAAATAAGCACAATGTGACGTACCAAAAACGCGCTAAATTGCGTAAGACAACGGGCGGGGATTATTTCCTATTTTCAGGGAAAGGAACTCATTGAATTTATTTTATGGAGACATGAGCAGGAATTAGTCCAGCATCACCACAGGGATTCCCCCCAATAACTGATTGCGGAAATGGTTCGCGGATAGAGCAACAGTTCAGAGAAATATGAATGGCAATTTAATTTTACCAAAAAGCGCCTGAAAGAACTAATTTCTATTTAACCCTCGACTTCCTGTTTTTGCTGCTGCAACGTTTGGAGTGTCCCTGAATTTTCCTGAAAACGGCGAACTTTGAAATAAATACTTTCGATTTTTAAAAAATATTTCTAATTCGGAGAGAAATGGGTCGGTTGAGCTTAGTCTCATGAATTCTACGGATTATAAATGTTTAAAAAAATGGGAAGTTGTATTGCCCCACTGACCGAACCCAGAATAATCCTCCCCTCGTTTTCCAGGGTCTACACCCCCCACCGGTTCGCCCCGCACCTCTCAACAATCTCGGAGTCGCCCCTGAGTAACTACCGTCGCTATGCTCCAGTAATCCTCCCCTCCCGTCCAAAAAGAATAATCGACACAGCGGACATTGACGTCTCGACGCCGCGCACCTTCCACTCGGAGCACTCACGCCCGGGGAACCGTCTCCGCCGAGACCGGCCGACCATCAGAATCCGTTCGCAAGCACTGAAGGACAACCCAACCCTCCGCGAGCACAATGAGCGCCACGAGAAGACCGTGGGTGAGCTCCTCCGCGAGAAGTTCTTCATAAAAGACAAGAAGTCCTCACCAGACATCCCCCAACCACGCCAGCCCCTCCATGAACCCCCAGAAGACAAATCGGAGGCGGTGCAGGGCAAGCTCACCCGCAGGATGACGCGTCGTCGTTCATCAGCGGACATCCAGATGGACCCCGGCCAGCTGGAGCGTGAGCTGGCAATAGCGCAAGTGCAGGCGGAAGTGCTGGACAATCTAGTCGCCGAGGAGCAGGCGGAGATTGAGGTAGAGGTCCGCCGAGGAACTCTCCTCCACAAGAATCAGCTGCGCTCAGCTGTTGTCAGTAAATCCGAGTCCGAGGCCGACAAGTCAGACGATCCCAAACGGAAGATTCCGAAGAAGATCAAGAAGAAGAAAAAGACAACGGACAAGCCATCGCCACCCTCATCAACACCATCAACTCCAGGTGATGAGGCTAAAGACCTGGCGAAGGGGTTCAAGATCGAGGCCAGCAACAGCGTCGGCGACTTCTCGACAATCCTAGTCAGCCCGAAGGACAAGAGGATCGAGCCCAGGGAGAGCATCCACCTTCCTCCGCCCAAATTAGCCAGTAGGATGGACGTCAGTGACGAGGAAGTCGTTGTTCTCCCCATTAAGAAGCCTTACATTCTCGATAACTCACGTAACAGCGTGTACTTGACCCTGAAGCAACAAATCGCAAAGTCATCGGCGCCGCGCGAGGAGGAGGCAGCCACCAATCAGCGATCATTACGATTGAAAATGGATCGTATTAAGAAAGAGAATGAATTAAAACCTGCCAATATCCGGTCTAAAGATACACTTAAGAGCGATGCAGAGGTCGTAGATGCCATCAATGTTATTGATGATGAGGTGGATGATGCGGGTGTTGCGAGGTGTCCAAGCACTTCTGATGCGAAGCCATTGATGAAAGCATCGGAGGACTTGTCGAGAGTTGGTGGTGAGAGATCAGAGGGTGCAGTTGAGGAGAGTGCAGTGGAAAAGACTCGCGAAAGTGTAACTCGTGATTTCGGGAAAGATGTTTGTGAGGATATGGCAATTACGAGTGAAGATTGTGGTGAGGGGAGCATCTGGGAATTGCATGGGGCAGGCCCCAGTGATACCCAGGTAGTCAGTCAGGGAGCGGACATGGGGATGGGGGATGATGCGAGTAGTCTACGGAAAAAAGAGAATGAGGTGATGGTGGATGCTTGCAGTGAGTTAAAAATATCGGTCGGAGAGAGCAAAATTACAGCTGTTCAGTCTGACATCTCCGGGAAAAATAAACCGTTGAGTAAGCTGAAGTCTTCTTCAAGTGAAAGTCGAATTTCGGATTATTCTAAATGTGATGGTTTGAAGAGGGAGAAACTAGACAAGTCTAAGTCGATATCTGTTGAACGGGAAATGGCAGCGGACGTTAAGTCCGAGATTATTGGCAAAGGCAGAAGACTTGAAGAATCAAAACCTGCGGGGAAGGAAGAAACGTCTGTAGACAATAAGAAACCCTCTGGTGACAGTAAGATGTCTATCAAGCAAGAAGAACTCGTAGATAAATCAAAATCCTTGTCCATTGGGAGTGAAATGGCTTCAGTTCCCAAAGCCAAGACGATTGAGGCGACCAAAAGTCTTGACGAGTCCAAATCTTCAGCTATCGAGACGGAACTAATATCGGCAAATAAGAAGCTTGTCAACAAATCTCAATCATTATCCATTGAGAACGAAATTCCCTCGATTTTGAAGACCGAAGGTAA